>JBBYHQ010000008.1:18519033-18535733 GCA_038382645.1 Spergularia azorica
TTCATGGGTGTAGATGAAGATAGAGAACGAAGGAGCACTAGAAGATCTGGAAAGTCAGAGCGCGGTGCTCCGATCCGCGGCAGAAGTTTGGGTAGGTAGGTGGCTAGGTGGTTGTTTGTGCTGGGTCGGGGTGGAGTCGCGGGCGGTGTCGGGTGGAAAGAGGAGGAGAGAGAAAATCTGGTAGGTGGGAGTAATTTTTGTTTTTTTGAATTAAAATAATTCGGTTTGTCAAAGAACCGCGACTTTATATTTTATTTTGCTGAACCGGTTTTTTTAATTGGACCGGCCAGCTCAGTGACACGCGTGTGCCTCGTCAGCGAGACTACATAGTCTCGACTCCACGGAATAAATTTCCCAAAACTCATGCTATTGAAAAAAAACATGACTTACATACGATGCCAAATCAACCAGGAAAATTCGATAATATTCAGCTGAAAAACAAGATCCCGGTTGATAAACGCCGCTGCGTGAGAGATAAGCTTCGTAGTATTCAGCTAAGATCAGATGGGCGTGAAATTGGGCACAAAGGGGTGATGGACGATTGGACGAACAAAGCAGAAACCCTATTGGATTTCTAATTACGCCAAATGGAGTACATGATTTGCATTTCTTTTTTATATATATTTATACTGTTTTACACAATAAGATATGGTAAATGCACATCTATCCTTACTAAGACACAACAAGTTACAACACGTTCGGTATCACTGCCGTTTTCAGTTTTTGGTTTTTTTTGCATAAAAAAATTTGTTAAACAAGTTACAAAAATTAATTTAAACTATATGTTTCTATAATAGTCATATAGAAAATGAAAACTAACAACTGAAAATCACTTTTTTTCTGGTTTTCAAAAATGGGACTTTGGTTTTCAAAAAAAACTGAAAACTAAAAACAAAAAACGATACCAAACAGGCCCTAAGTGTTGTTGATCAGTGCTCCAGGTGCTAACAATGCAAAACGACTCGTCGGAAGTTATTTACAGAGTGATGGAACCAATCACAGCCGGCACGTAAATTGATCAAGCTTATTATCGGAATTAAAACAACAATTACAGGTGAAGAGTCTCGATAGTTAACGGAGGTTTTGATTAGCCACCAAAGTAAATATGGTATTGGCGGCTATTAAGGTGCAGAGACTGAATCTATTGGTACAACAAAGTTATTATTGATCTATACATGAGAACTAGGCAGCAAAATCTTCGGCCATGTCCTCGTCGGAATCATGGTGCTCGTCTTCTGAATCATAAACCTCAACCCCAAGGGTTCCCCGTAACATGTTAAGGATCTGCTCCCAACCTCTGACATGCCTTTGAACAATCTCTGGGGTTACGGTTACTTCACAAGAATCCTCAAGGGTGTTATGAGGGGATGAGAACTCAACCCCAGGTGTGAACATCAGCAAGAACTTTCCCGGTGGTTCAATAGGAGTGACACTAAAGACGGGGAACAGAGGACGCCCTCGAACTTGAACATAAGACACACTGTAAACAGCATCATGAAAGGCAAACTGAATCAGACGAAACATAAAAAAGGGATCATATGAAATGAAAATTGGAACATAACGAGTACAGCTCAGAAACCTATTTATACCTAAGATCACCTACTAAAAGGATGAGACATAAACCCTAAGAATCAGAAACATCACAAGCTGATTTGGGCACCCACAGACAGGCTTACTGAAGCATACACATGATACACATGCTGCAAAGTTGAACAACTACAGACCAAGACGAGCAATGTCATATGCAAGTATCGAAGTACATGCACTTTCGAAAATATGAGTCTGCACTCCATGAGACCTCCCACGGCGAACTCCACTAATTACCAGGTTCATCGGTCCTACAGTTTTTATCTATCTTCCAAGTTCCAAATCAAATTCAACATACAGCAAATCATAGTTGTTGCCAAAGTCCACAAATGTATCATATGTATGGTACAGATTCGTATGGCTACGTGTCCAAGCAACTACATTGTAAAGCGTAAAAATCACAAAGAACTTTTCCAATGTGGAAATGGAACTGATTGGACTCAACCACATGCGATACTAAGGGAGTAAGGGTGACAGTGCTCAGCCCAACCATAGACGAGACAATAACAAGACATTGATCAAAAGACAAACTGAATCATTACACATACAAATTTAAAGCCAGAGAACTAACCACATATAGAACAAGCCATCCATCTCCTGTCTCTGCACTCTACCAAGAAGCTCGACCTGGACGATTCCCCCGATGCAAAGAACAGGCTCCGGAAGCTTGAAATTCTGTAGACGGTTTTCCTGTTTGAGTGATTATCATAATGAGTAAATTGGTTTTGTAAACTTGTCCTGACAACCTCAGATAAACACTAAAAGTACAAACTCCCAACAACAACAACAGAGCCTTAGTCCGAAAATAAGGTGAAACTGATCTAATGATGAGCAGGGAGACAAAAGTTGAAAGTGGAGTGAATTTTGGGAAAGAGAATAAGAGGTGCAAAGAGGAGATACAAACATGACAATATAAAACTAAAATGAAAATTAAGAAAATTGTGAAAGAGAACTAGGACGGAAAAAGGGAAACAAGTGTCAAAAACTAAAAATAAAGGGATTAGCATAATAAAGAGAGGACGAAAAAAAGAGGGGCGGGGGAATAAGCATCGATAGCAAACAAAAGAAAAATGAAGGAAACAATTTTACAAAATTCCAAATCAAACCCCATCACCTGACCGACCTCTCCCTATATTACGTATTTACGTCTATATCTAACAGCATTCTTTCCTTCAAACCCAATTAGGCAGATATTGCTCATCCAAGTTTTCTTAGGTCCTCATCTACCACTCCCAATCCAACCACTTCCCCACCATTCAATTCTCTATCCCTCATACATGCTCCAACCCGGTTAATCCTTTAATCTTGTCGCCACACACGGAACCTCCTGCATCTACCAGTCTACTAAGTTGTTTGTTACTTTGCTGATATTTAACCAAGGATGTGTATTTGAACATGATTAAGCACTTAAGGCTTAGTAATGAGGCAACAGACACAGATCCTAGCACACCAATCACTGAAGAATCCAAACATTAACAAAGTTTAATATTTGGGCCATCTATGTAGCCAAAGAGAAGGTGGAACTGGGGGGAAAAGTTCATCAATTGCAACAAAACTAGCTATATAGAAATATGATTGCTTCTCAGCCAATAGTGTACAAAATCAGCTCTGGCAAAGAAGTTAGGATTCCACGAATGAGCAATCTGCAATCATTCAAAAAAGAAGGCAGTCAAACTTAACAGACCTGTGCCATTGGGAATTCTTGTGATGTATGCGTCCATACATAGTGTTTGTCATTATATGTTGGGCCTCCATGGCCTTTTGAAAAGTCCACCTCTTCCTCTTCCTCATCATCAGTCAATATCCTGTAACCCATACGGAAACGCACTGCCTTGGCAGAATATATAGGGGAGCTTGTTTGAAAAAAGGCTGCAAGTTCAAACCAGCACTATTGAGAAAATAATTAAGGCCATCTACAAGTTGCTCTAGTAAACGGGCACATGATTAAGACTCTTACCTTGAAAAGGCTGAACATTTATTTCAGTGATGACACAAAAATCAGAATTCAATGCATAAGTTAGTCTCTCAGGCACTTCGGGATTACTTTGGCCTGAGCTTGACCAGTACGAAGCTCGCTGTCCTATCCGATCTCGGGATTCCAAGGTGTTATGAACACCCTCTTCAGGATAATTATCAGTACTAGAAGCACTTATAGCATCTGAGAGGCAATCACCCACTTCATTAGAAGTAAGCCCACGAGCTAAAGAGGCATATACCCTATGTTCCTTCTTTAAGTGCTCCAATTCAGCAGATCTACTGCAACCAGCGTCTGACTTCTGTTGTTGTGCATCAGTTGTATCCACAATATGATCAATGCCAGACAACTGCGGGAACAGTCTTAAGCACAAATTTTTGCATATACCATTTGTTACAACTGCAAAAAAAAAAAAGGAGAATCAAGTATTAGATAATGTTATATCCTTGACCTAAAAGTATTGCCGTATTGGCATATTCATAATTTCATTCATTACCAATTCAAATCTTATACTTACCAAAAGCAGATAAAACAACCAGGCATGACTAATTGACTATAATCTCAGATGAATGAGTCATTCAAGTAGTGAGTTTGATACATATTTCTTTCCCTGAGGATGCTGTTTAGGGGCAGAGCAAAATGTGATACCTCAATATTTCAAGTACTGTTTACAGCTAAAGTCAAAGAAGAGTCATCTCGACCAGACTCCAGAGATGCCAAAAAGGATACACTGATGAAAAAGGTTAACCTGATAGTAACATTTATTATCGGGCATCAACCAAAATCACGATTAAAGCAATGACCTTTCCATTTCTCATCAATAAAGAAGCCTTTGAAAGTTAAGGCTTCAAGACGCATCTACATAAGAGAGTTGAGACCGTGGCGTTATGACATAAGAATAAGCAAAACGCTCGTGTTAATATCCCTGATTTTGGAAAGAAAAAAAAAAAAACTCTTCCCTCACCTCAAAACAGAGCCTGCTTTTAGGCGTACCTCAAAGTCCGTTTATGAGAACTATGAATTGCCAAGATGCATTATCCACAATTGTCTAAATTAGGTCCAAAATAACCAAAATAAAAATCAGAGTGTTGACCTCTTTGATCTCCCATACTCCCACTCAAAACTGAGGTTAAGAAAGTCAAGGTACCAGTAAGTTTAAAGACTAAGGGTAAAAAGAACAAGTATGGCAATACAATATGACAATTAAATGGTGCCAGAACTACTAAATCAATGTCCTCATTCACAAATTAAAACCCAAGAAGATGCTTACCGAAATCACGCCAAGCTCTTGACACTGAACTAGCTCGCACAATATCACCAGGATCATCCAGGCAAGCTAAAATCTTACCCGCCACATCCGGATGGAGGGATTCTAAGAAATCCCAATCAATGTCACCCATTACCAATATCTATCCTATCTTCCAGAGCCTGAAATTCATCAGATAACGATCTTACAACCCCAAAATTAATCAGAAAACATCCTAATTTCGCAAGATATAAACCCAAAACGACGAAAACAATCAGTGTATCTCAAGTAACAAGCCCCAAACGACCATCAACGCCGCCACAATATCTTAGCTCAACATTTCATCATAATCCCACTAAAGCTGATTCGAAAAAAGACACGAATCCAACAAAAAACACAAACTTTATGCTCATAAAATCATCACAATGCATTGTTATCTCATTTATATACTACAACTAATACAACGACGATCGCAGCGTGAACTCGAATACGAAAAAAAACCAATCCAAAATCACAAACCCAAAATTTTACAACATTTCTACACAAGATATTCCTCCAATTGGGAGATTATACAGCTATATAGAGTTCAAATCAATAGAAATTGATACCCAAAAACTTAACAAAGCAATAATTACATCTCAATTGAAAAATTCACCAACAAGTTATCATCACATCAATTCAATCGAAATCAAAAATTGCAATTGGGATAAACAGACAATACAAAAAAGATCGACAATAAAATGCAATGCATAGAAGATTTAGAGGGAAAGATTAGAAGAAAAGGGGTTTTCTCACCTTTGCGCCACGAGAAGGGGGATGAGAGATGAGACGGGGGGCAAAACCCTAGGAGAGAGAAAAATCCCCCAAAATATGAAATGAAATGATCAGGCCCTTTTGATTTTGGCACCCCACAAACCCCCGACAGATAAACTTAAAGTTGGATCAGATGTGATCAACAAGTTTTGCATTGTCAAGCAAGCGTCAACCTCCTCCGCTTTTTTTATTTTTTATTTTTTGTAACAGAGGTCTCGAGTTTAAATCCGATGATGACAATTTGTTGTTGTCGTGTGTAGAAAATTGAGACGAGTCGTTGTTTCGTATAGCATGCAGTTTACAATGGCGGACATCCACGACGATGTCCCGGACTACAATATCCAAAGGAAATCTTCTCAAATGTCGGAAACCATTTATTAGGAGTCTTTTACTCGATTCAAATTTGAACTATCGAACCGTTCATAATGTTAATTTTTTGTTTTCCCTTGTATCTCTTCATGGTGTTTTCCTTTCTTCTCAAGATATGTCAAGACGAGTATTCACCTCGCTTTTTTTGTTTTGATTTGGAAGACACTCGTGACTCATGAGTCATTACTAGAGGTGTGCATGGGTGTAAATCGGACTAGACTTGAATTGAAATCTCAAAAGACTACCAAACAGG
Organism: Spergularia azorica; assembly: GCA_038382645.1. Lineage (NCBI taxonomy): Eukaryota > Viridiplantae > Streptophyta > Magnoliopsida > Caryophyllales > Caryophyllaceae > Spergularia > Spergularia azorica. The sequence continues at coordinate 18,525,277 of JBBYHQ010000008.1, forward strand.
TGGATTTTTGTTTGGTCAGAGTCAAGTGTGGAAAATTAAGGTCTGAGTTAAAAACGGAGAAAAAAACGAATCAAGTTATCGATCTCTTACCTAGCCAAGTTTAGACTTTGGTGCATAATACTGGTCGTTGTGGGCTCTTAAGCATAATTTCAGGTTATGGGCTAGACATAAGATGCTCCAGCTAACCCAATTCATAATAGAATACCAATTACAGAACACCCTGAAATAGTTCCTTGATAACTTGGAGCTTTAGCAATGTAATCGATTCAAAAACCAATTGAGCTTGTGGATTAGGTGATATGTTCGCAAAACCTAGTTGAGACGGTAATGTTGTAGATATTGACAATATTTGAAAATTAGGCTAACTTTCTAGATTTTAAGTTTGAAACTTAACCTCAACTAATCAACTTTGAAATGTCAACGCCTTTTCAAGAGACCGTTTTATACGAATTAATTAAATGATTGTATTTGCTAAAACACCAAACTTAAGTCAAGTTTATTGCCTTGAGATATTGACATTATAGTTAAATAAGATGCAAAATTACAATGAAAGAATTTTGATACAAAGTCGCTTCATACAAAACCTACTGCCCTGCCTTATGGACCACTACACATTACACAAAGTTAAAAATAGTGCAACACTCAATATTCACAGAAGAATTTGCAGGAAGAAATGGAGAATCTCCCTTTGGAGAAAAACCCTATCTAACTCTAAACTCACCCATAAAAAAAATGGCCACAACTATGAATAATCCTAAGCAACAAAACCTAAATTATGTACACCTATGTACACTGAATCCACCACTATGAATCTCACTTACGGATACTCAACTTCAGTACCACATTCGGTCCATATATATGGGGAATACCATAAACGTGAGAGGGTGCGTTATATACCACGAACTAATTTGATCTGAACTCATTTGTCTGCCTACAAAACTCATCCAACTTCCTTAGGTACACTCTTGGGACAAATCAAGACAGAGTCTAAGGAGAGACCACCTTTGATGTGAGTGCAATCAATCTGCCTAGCCGAAAACTTAACCTTAGTCAACTTATTTGGGTCCTTAACAACAAAGTCTCCTCCATGGTAGAGTACCCATGATCCTGCATTCTCCAAGTAATGCTGTGACACTGCCTGCTGCCCGTCTGATGTCGAAAGCTGCAATTGGACCGGCTTTAAGTCCCATCCATGTATATGCTCAACATTACATATCTTACGTCCAAATCTCTTGGCAGATTTTCCTAGTTGTATCCTGAAGAAGAGACTGTATGTTCCTGCAGGAAACTTGAAGTCCAATTCTCCACAAACTTCAAACCACCATATTTGAACTAGGTATGCTACTGTCTGGAATCTAGGAAATCATAAACATCAACATTGAATCAATCAAACTGTCAATATAACAGATTTTCAGCAGACTTTCCAAATATAGTACGTGGCTGCTCTGCTTTACAAATTCAATTCTTATATTCTCTTGGTCATTAACTGACAAAAGACATGTAATTAGATCGACTCAACTTTTCAGAGTAGATAAATTGTGACGACTTAATTGCTGAGTATTTGAACTATAATATTACGTTCGATGGCTAATAACTTCTAATTTTCAGGGTCGATATAGGCCTGTCGGCCTGTTCTCGACTTTATATGTTAGTTCAGCTAATCTATATCGAGTTAACTACAATAGTAGCTCTTAATATACCAAAGACAATTTCAATGGTTGAGGTAAGGAATCAAATGTGAGACATAGTTAGCTTGATATATAAGAAGAGAAAGTTGTTAAGAATTTATATGTGAGAAAAGAGGAACAAACCTAGATTCGTCAGTGGGAATGTGATTCCAATATCGTCTGTCATCAATGCCAGTAATTGACAAGGCCTTTGATGAAATTGACAAGCATACTCCTCCAGTATTCTTGTCCAACCATATTTCCTATCCAAATCATTCATCAAAACAAATTATAAGTCACTATTACACCACAAATAATAGCAAAAATCGACACTCGAGAGAAATAAGACTACAGATGCAATATTGGACAGTGATGCGATACTATCTCATTTTCCCAATTTTCACACGTTTATTTTGTCTGCACGCGCATATATATGACATATCTCCTAAATATCGTAATTGGTGGTGGTGCACTAGTGCTAGCTAGTGTGAGTAACAAACAAAATGTAGCAAAAAGAACTATCACCCCAATTATTTGCCTAGACAAAATGTATTTGTGTCTAGTGGCGAAATTGTGAACTTCTTCTACAAGGTGTCATTACAAGTTGTGATGATTAAGATTTCATTATGGTCATACTCATTTTGTGGAGAATTTAGCAGATCATATATAAGGCATAGGTTGGATAAGATGGCCAGCCAATCTGTTCTATTATGACATCTACAATATGTGTAGAATTCCTTTTTAATATTGATGGTGACATTGATATTTCACAACTTGTTAAAGTAGTACTCATTTTAGCAAATTCAAGACCCATCAAAATTTCAGACCATATCTCAACTCTGATTGGTTTGTACATAATCCTTCAAAAGGGAAAAATGAACATTTGATTTCAAGATTAAAAGAATAATATTAAAGAAAAGGGCGTTGTCACCAAGAAAATGAAAGAACTATTCTTCTAATGAATTATTGAGTAAAGTGTTCAACAAGGCAAAAAAGTAAACATGATATTTAGAAAAATTACTACAAAATTATATGAAAGAGAATTGGAGTATATATGTATATTTATTTATTTTTCTAATTGAAAGGTTGAAAATGTAAGTTTTGTGACAATTTAGCAAAACGTGTTACTGTTTTAGGGAGCCACCAAAAAAAGTGATAATATCAGATTCAACTCTGTTACATCCTTATCGGGTATCTATCCTCATGAATGAGTACCTAAAACCCCACATTTGTTGTGAAACATACTCAACTATGTTGATTGAACCTACAATCTTGTTGATTACTTGATTAATATGTGTGATTTATGAACCTCAAAATCGATGTTTTAACTATGTTCATCAAACCAAAGGGTGAACAAAATCTCCTAACACACTCCTCATCACTAGTACTTGTGATAAAGATCCTTTAATTTGTTCTCCGACTATAAATCAAATTACATAAATCTCTTTTCCCACTCGGACATGGGAGTTTAATTTATTAAAAACCTTAGGTAAAACAATTTCAAAAGCCAATTACTCTATCCAAATGTTATCTAACTTAACCGATACGTCAATTGAATCACATAACATCCAAGATCGGAGATTATAACTCACGTAACTCCCTCATAACATTGCAAAAATTATTCCTACAAATACTTTGTCAAAAAGAATGCTAAAGTGTGCAAATTTCAAATAGTTTGTTTATTAATAGGTTATAACTATATATAAATTTTGTAAATGACGAGTCACCTATAAATCAAAATCCGTTCTTATAACATGTTATCAATCCGTCGTATCAACAAATCAGTAAATTACTAATAAACTGAAAATCGATGAAATTTCACAAGAAATGATGGTGAGTGTATGTATATATACCTTAGTACCGTCATCAAAAAGATTGTGTCGAGAAAGCCGAGCAAATATATCCTTCTTGCAATAAACAGTCTTCTTCATAAAATTATTGTTATTACTATGATCATCATGAGAATAATCTCGATCATGATCTACTTCACCTTGATTAACAACTTTATTAACGTCCAACTTTGCTGAAATTTGCTGAATAATGAAGGAATAATTAGTAGGAAGTTTAGACTCCCATATAAAATCAGCTGATGATGCCCCACGAAACGCCCTGTTCAGGCGGGCTAACCCGCATATTTCAGGTGGGTCTAGGTGGCCCAACACCAGAGCTATGCAACACTCTGGTATGTCATCCAATTTTCGCCGTCTCGCCGCCGTTAAAGACATGTCTCCACCGCCGTCGTTTGAGTCCACGGCGGAGGATATCCCGGCGCCCATTTTGGTGAGTTGGTGAAAGGAAAAAAATGGAGTTTTTGTGTGTTTTTTGTTGGTTGGAGAGGGAAAGGAAATATGGTTGGTGTGTTTATATTGGACTTTTAATTTTTGCTTATCCACTAAAGTTTTATAGTATGAGGGAAATTAAAACTATGTAATAAAAGTAGGAATTATGTATGAGACTCATGTAGTCATGTGTCATGAATCATAGTTAGTGGAATTTCTTTTAGGTAATAAGTATGTTTCGACTATTTGATAAAGTAGATCAGATCGTAATTTAACTAGTTACGGTAGTAATTAAGGTGATGTTTGACATTGTGGTAGTCATCTAGTTAGTCGATATTCACTTATTCGGTATAAATTGCGTTACGTCTTTTGTACTTTACCTTACAAAAGTTGCAATGATTTTTACAAGCCTACATACAAGTAAACAACAATTGGTATCTCATAAAATTCTTCTCGTTATGTACTTTTTATTAATCTAGCATTGTGAAAAGTCATGGTCCAAACTAGAGAGGTTTAAACATTATTATAGTCAAATTTTGTATATCAAAATAGATTAATAAAGAGAATGCAAAATATCCAACATGTTCTCGGGGAAGAGTATGATGTTCGTATTCAAATTAATCAAACCAAGAAACCAATTATATGGCCTCATGAAGTATTTAATTAAATGATTTAGTATAAACTTGTACACTTACAACCTTAGCTTGAAAAGTGTCAAATCTCAAATGCACAATTAGAATATTAGATGTACTTGGATACACTCCAAGCTAATTTGGATACAATGGCATCTAGTTTGCAATTAACTTGTGCTAGTATTTGCCCAATCTAGCTAACATCAAAGAAAAGAATCTTAAAGCCTAAAAACTTAAAAAGTACGATTCTATTAAGTACTGTATCAAATTGATCGAGTCTGTAACAATATATAAATTTTTGCAAATGTTAATACAAAATTATATATAACGACAATATATATAACAAGTAAAAATCAGTACCGCCAAATGACACCCGAGGGGAAAAAACACAATAATGTAAGATCAATGAGTGGTATTCATCCACATGTAAGCACAAAGATCTAAAGACAATAACTGGAAAAGAGAATCTAATCAGAATTAGTGGGGAGGCTTAGGCTAATACTGTTCCCCACATGCCAGGATGAGGATTAAAGGGTGTGCTTGACTAATAATGATCTAAATTAAACACTCTGGCCCGCAATTAGCAGACTTGTTTTAGTACGCTACGTAGATCATCAGATGGATAAGTATGAGTAATGTATAGTTAAGACACTAGACACTCATCATCATGTTTATGCTGGTGTATGTTTCACTCTTCAAATTATATGGTTGTAATCCAGGGGCGAATTCAGGGGTATTTAGCTAGGGTGCAATATAATTGCTAATCGATCCGAAAATTCTGAGTGTGTAACTATGTATGATTGTTTCTAATAATCTAAAATTTTAAACAAAAAAAATGTATTTGTGTAATAGAGAAAGTTATCCCGATTTTACGCAATTCGGTTAGACACTAGATAGTTGTAATAATAGACTTTGGTTCTCTAACAAATGATTGTGTTCTTCTTTGTTTTTCTCTGATTTCTCTCTGTCTCTTTCACAATGTCTTCATCAAGATAAACCTAAATTAATCATGATCATGCCATGCTAATAAGTAATAACATAAGTTCTCCCAAATTTCGTGCGGAATTATGCAAAGTATACACGTAAGTGTAACATCTGATCTGTGTCTTCAGTCTCCAAATAATGACAATTAAGCTCTGCAATTATTAATGTAAGGCTGTAATCTGTCAAAGAAAATGATTTTTTTTATTTTTTATTTGAGGGTAGAAGAAAATGATTATTATTAGTGTAATTTGATGGGTATAAATTTGAAGGAGAGCTCACATAGCCAATGGAAATGTAAACAGATTTAAACCCTCGCCATTAGCTATCATCATTTCTCATCGACCTCATAAAGTTAGGAAAAATAAAACCGTTTATACTCCGAATTCTTATGCTATAACAATCACCTGTTCTCAAAAGGAAGAGATCGGAGTTTATTTTGATGGTCATCTCATCACTACACATTCTTACTTTTTGTGAAATGATCGGTTATAACAACGATTTCCAGTTTTCGATTATGGTATGTAAACATTTATGTGAACCTCACTCAATAAGTCCACATTTTATGTCTTAGTTCCATAATGCAAGGAGCCAATAAATGTACATAGCCGAATATGTCAAAACATATTATGTGGCGAATCTAGTAATTGTTTGATCGATCCACACAACAAAGCTTTGTTGATATTATGCCGATGTTATCTAAAACCTTTGTTATCATTATTTTCGTATACTAAGAATTATTATATATTGTTAGTTTGTTACAGTATCTGAGTCTTTTGGGTCATTTTTAAACAATGCTTTTTTCCGTGGAAAGAGCTTCCAACTGCTCCAAATAAAGTTCATATTATTCTACACTTTATTCTTTGAAATTATTTTTCTCGTCTTTTCACCTTAGTTTAAAGCCAAAGGCACCTATTCTATTACCACAATAACCAAAAGTGTCATGTAATTGTGCCAACTAAGCAAAAAGTGCAATAAATTTCATATTGAGGTGTATACCATATAAGTAAAAATTAAGCAAATGGGATATTTCTTTAATCTTCATTGCTCATTTCATATAATGGATCTAAATAAATGAATCTTTGTCATAATCCAGAATATTGTATGCCCTCCGATCCTTATGATGGTTAACATTAAGCTTGACTTTCTCTTATATATTCAAATCAATCGCTAAAAAGCAAAAAGTACAAATGCAATATTATTTTATAAACAAGAAGGAATACTGTAATAGAAGTAATTCTACGTGGAAATGAGTCAGCAGCACACTAGAGCCACATAATTGACATTGTTGAAGCTCGTCATCACTCATCAACATGGCATGCAATGTCACCAAGAAGCTTGAACACCACAAATCTAAAGATGCATGGTTGAAGAATGTATTTTGTTTAATACCTAATTGATTGATTAGTGGATAGGTTGATCATTGGTTGCCTCGTAATACCTATCTACAACTTTCGTCTCCCATAAAACACGAACGAATTCTCACTATACGCAATCACTTGGTAATTAAAAGCGTATCTAAAATGTAGTTAGCATGACATAAATACTCATATTCGACGATGTCAATAGACAATGTATTATTGGAGTGATGATGGGGGTTGTCTCATAGAGTTCTACATCACACACTTCTTTGTTCTCCAAATGACAACGCAAAGGCTTCAAGAGAATCGCTATATGTTTTGCGAGTGAAGGGAATTGATCGCACAATAGGAATGTCTCGATAGAGCTCTAGCTACACTACTCCATCCGTCCCACTATAAACTTCTTATTTCATTTGAATGCCTCACATACTAAAAGGACGGCGAGAGTACACGATTCTTTGTTCCTTACACACTATTACAGTCTCTCGATTGACAATGCAAGACTAGAAATTCGTCACAGAAGCAGTGAAGTCTAGAAAGGGCTGCATCAAGAAAAGGTAACATGTCCCTCAAATGACCAAATTACGTCGTTCTCAATCGATCAAAAATAATTAACGTCGCGATCCAACAAAAACATGTCGGTTCGATTCTATTGAAAGTGGCAGGCCAACAGCAATCTGCTGTTATACGCTGAAAGCAACTTTGCCTATTTACATTAACCTAATCAAACCTAACCTAACATTGTACTTTAGTACCTCTATTAATATGGATAAGTGGATAAAATCTACTAAGTGAAACAACGACATATAACGAACCAATGAGAACAACCAGCTCTTTACATCACTAAGTGAGAAAGGACCATGACCGCAGTGCAACCCAAAGTTCGAGCACTACCTCTAGTCCTCTACGCCGAGACCTCAATCACGACGAGGATGCATCCTAGATTCATAGCCTAACCCCGGACCTATGTTCACTAACACCACGAATGGGAAATTGAAAAGAACGCTGACAGGGTATGAACAGTTTGACACGATTAAAATCGAAGATTCTATTAAGAGGGTACAGATTATACGTAGATAAGTATCATATATTCACAGCAGGATCCGATCCATGGGAAAATTCAGGCAGAGATAACTACATACTACTATAACTGTTCAGCATGTCTGAAAGGCCACCAACATTGAGACTACCAGCATAAGGTCATAAAAAGTTCAGTCTAACGCGTTAGTGACAGCAACCAGAAACAGAGGGAGCGGCATATGATCGCCGATTTCATCAGTCGCCACCGACCTGTCTCTTCCATGAATCTTCAACAATCAGCTCGTCCACCCCCCAATCTTCGAAGCTGCATAACAAATGACAGTTTTCAAAATGTCAGCCCTCTAATCTCATATACTATCCCCATTGCCAAATATTAGATATAGCTTACGGCAATGGATTAGTAAGTACCTTCCATCAGGCAGGTAACGACGAATGGTAAATGGAATCTTGCGCTCACGAAGCTCCTTCATGGCAATCTGTAAAAATTCGTATGGTTACATCAGATTAAAGTGCTCATCATCTGTACTATATTGCACTCCTTTAAGAACTTGGCATTGTAATCAACAAAGATGGCACCTTCAGGAAAGAAATTTCTTGATGAACAATAAAAGGAAAACCACAATACCTCAAGGGGGTCAGTTTCACCATCCAACTCGACCATCACAGGCGCATTCATACTGTCAGAGACATAAGTATCGATTTAGTAACATGATCACTTAAAAATAAAAAACACAGTGTGAATGAATATGGAGACTAATCTAACAAACCTTATCTGAAGAGCTCGTGTACCCAGAATTCTAGCTCGCTCATACTTTGTCATGTATTTTGATGTTTTCCTCTGTTGCTTCTCCTTCCCTTCTCCGTCTCTTTCTTCTCCTTCTACCAGAGGTTCATTCAGATCATCCTCTTGTGCAGCTGCATTATCCTCTTCCTCCCCTTCCTCAATTTCGGGCTCTGGGGGCTCATCATCGTATCTGTAAAACACAAATAACTTGAAGAATCAGCACAACGTTTAAAATTAACATTTCCAGCCAATCACTCAAAACGGTACGCCACATCAGGACATAGACACAGCATATACTTAAAAGAATCAACTAGGATATTCATTGACACACATTTCAAACATTTTGACAAGCACTTGATATTTCCAAGAATTTTTTTAGGAGATGCATCTGTGCAAAAGAGAGGAAGATCTTTGACAGCCTACTTAGCCAAGAAATCAACACCATAAGAGCTCAGGCAAATGAACATATGTCTAGTCCCTGACCTCAACAAATGAGATCTCATAGAGCTGGGATCATCATTTATCATCATCGCTTTTAAAAAGAGCATAATAAGAATCAAACATCAAGCACCGAAAGGCAGAAGGAGGAAAACGATCTTTTGTGACAGAAAAAAAAGACATAATGTACTAAGCCAAATGTTCATCAGACTTGCACAACATATTTCCAACATAAATGAATTGAAAAGGGATATAAAAAAATGTGACAGCAAGGAAGGAAGTTCGTTGCATAATTTCCTTGAAAATACAGAGCATAAAATTACATAGTGACCAACATAAAAGCTCAGGCTAATGTTCGTGTGTCTTGTCCTTGATCTCAACAAATGAGATCTCATAGAGCTGGGATTAACATTTGTCATCATGGCTTTCCAGACAGTACTAGAATTCACAATTGGTGAACAGATGAACAAAACGAAGTTCACTTTTTTACTTCAAAAACAGAAAAAGGCGAAATATTCTCGGAATCAGCTTAGCTGAGATTGTTTCTATAGCAACTGTTACCTTTACTTACACCAGCACAACTGCTTTAAAAATGAGGGAGGAGCTAAAAAATGTCTATCCCTTGGCACTTAATATTTCACAAATACGTTCAAATCGAAGGAATTGAAAAGATTTAACAAAAAAGATCTCATGGAAAAATCCCACAGAAGGAATTTACATAGGAGCTCAGGCAAATGTAAATATGTTTTGTCCCTGATCTCAACAAATGAGATCTCATAGAGCTGGGATTATCATTTGTCATCATCGCTTTCGCCCAAAACGAAAAGAACGTAATTTTTAACAAAGCGAAAAACAGCAAAACTTATACTGCAGTTAAGTATAGCAATTACGTATTGAGCCTAAGGCCAGCCATATTTAAGTACCAATCTCCGTCACTTATTTCACGCATTTACGCTCTATAACAGGAACAACAAAACCTACGAAAGTTAAAATCTTTACGATTCCTCTACATTCGTTAATCACGTTTCCGGGAACCCAAGTCGTACCAGCTCTATCAGCTATAACTCTTGATAAAGCAACTCAATACATACTCAACCAACACCTAAGAAAGCTCACCCCTGCTATCCTACAACACCATTTTCCCCAACTTTTTGCCATAGACCGGGTTTCGCAAAAAGCTCCCAACTTTCACCACGATTTCACAAATTACACAAACCAGCAACACAACAAAATCACACAAAACCAAAACCACAACCACAAACATCTCCAACTAG
>JBBYHQ010000008.1:18536033-18546192 GCA_038382645.1 Spergularia azorica
GAATTACCCATCGGCCATGTCGATGTCATTGTAATCGTCGTCCGCCATTGTTAGAGTGTCGGCGAGCTTAAACCCCCGCGAATTCGTAAAACCCTAGAAAACCAGATTCCTCGTTCTTCGCGAGGAGAGAGAATGAAGGTGAGAGAGAGAAAGACGGTGTAAATTGTATGAGAAGATACAAAGAGTGACTCTTTTATAATGGGTTTCCAATTTGCTGTATTAGTATCACATGAGATTTAGCCCTTAATTTTTGGGCTGGGCTTTTTTTCGGGCTTGAATTGAACTTAAGGCCTAGTTTGATAATCTGGTATGATTTATTGGATACGGGTCGGGTTAAATACTGATACGTATCAATAATAATTCAACACATTCTCGCGACTTTTTTTATCGGACGTTTTATTATCAAAAATGATGTTATTCCGCGTCTAAAATAACAAACAAGCCTGCCTCAGTCCCCAAGTGGTATGAGGTTTACTGACATCGCCATCTGAGAACCGTCATACTAAAGCAACATAATTAGATGTAGGGAGCGAACTAATCTAATGTTTATACAAGTTTGACATTGTGGAGGTATACAAGTGATCTTTCAAGCAACAAGTTTCCTTTGCTACTGTTTATTGCAGGAATTCTCTAGGGTCAGTAACGTAACCAGTGAGTGCTGATGCAGCTGCCGTGTAAGGAGATGCTAGATATATCTGCCCTTCCCGGTGTCCCATTCGACCAGGGAAGTTCCTATTTATAGTCGAAACACAAACCTGCAGCAACAATCACCATGTCAACAACAGGCCAGTTATGTGTTAACTACGATGGCTGGTGGAAGTAGTTCATCGCCGACAGCAAGCACACAATAGGAACAAAGATGTAACTTCAAAATACGAGGATAATCATTAAACTTGCCTGTGGTTCATTCATACGTGCATAAGTGTCTCTAGGGCCACCAAGACAGGCTCCACAACCAGGACTACCTGGTGTATCGCACCCAGCTTCTTCAAATATCTGAGTGCAGGTCTTGCCACCAGAACCAGGCACCGGAAGAGTGTACACATCCACCCAGACCTACAGAGTTCACCAACATATATAGATCGTAACACATTGTTCCTACTAAACTAAAGTTTGAAGTCCTTGTGTATGCAGATCAGCAGATGGGTTTAGAAGTTCACAAACCTTCTTAGTGGCTGGCACTAGAAAAGTGGGGACTTTTGACTTTTTTTCCCCTGCAGAAAACCCAATGTCACAAGTCAAAGATCGAAAGCTCCAAAGCATAACAATCAATTGAAAAGTATTAAGTTTACCTTTGAAATGGAAAAAAAAAAAAAAAAATGTTCTAGACTTCAAGTGGCAAAATGCCATAAATTCATCTCAATTAGATAATGATCTGATACAAACCGCGCCAAAGAACCAAATTGACTGATGTCTAAAGGATCTTAAACGTTAAGCTATTACAGTAAAGATATAAAAGCGCCCTTGAAAATTAAAGGCAAGCATGAAAGAATCTCCTCTTACCGCAGCTAGGAATAATTTAGCTACAGCGAGAAAATCTTCTGTCTTCCCACCAGTACAAGAGCCAATATACACCCTGTCAATTTTGACATCTTTGCATTCTCGCGCTAATGCACGATTATCTGGAGAGTGGGGCTGCATACCAGAGCAAAGTAAGAATGAGTTCGAGATCTTATTAATAAGGATGAACATCCTAAAAGTTAGGGATCATATGATACTATTTACCTTCGCAACAAGAGGTTCCAGCTTTGACACATCAAACCGGTACTCGGACAGATATCTGAATTTCAAGAAGAAACAATAAAAGTACATTTTAAGTGCAAAGGTGAGATGAATGACAGTATCAGCAACTGTATGACGAGCTACCACAAATTGCTTTATCTAACTGCTTTATTTAGACAATTAGTTAATAGAGGTGAACTACCGTTGTACAACAAATAAGCAGGACTGAGCTAAGCATGCAACCATATGGGACTTTAATCTGAGCCCACAAACACATACTCTGAGCAGTGAAGTCTAAATTTAGTAGAAATACCTTGCTTTGTCATCACTGTAAACAGGCTCATATGGAATAGATGTCTTGTCCTGCACAAACCCAAGGAGAAAATTGTGCATAAAAAACTATTCAAAAGTTTTCATCTATCAGTAGTAATAGAAAGAAGCTATTTGAATATCCATATTCTGAACATTCAATATACAAACTAACATATTGGCCAGATGATCAAGAGATTAGACAGGATTCCTGAAGATAAACTAAACATCCAAGATTTTATGGCTCACAAAGCAGTGGAAAACTGGAAATGTGTGGAATACATGCGCTATGTCACAATAATTATAAGAGATAAATTTGGCAAGAAGAGTACTAAAAAAGACAACCATGAACCAAGACACTTTAAGGCCACAAACCTCAAGATACTTGTATGTGGTACTATCAACAGGGACAACACCATTCTTTCCTCCAGCTTCCACGACCATATTGCACAGGGTCATTCTATCTTCCATCTGAGACACATAGATGCAAATGTAAAATCAACATATGTCTTGTCGTCAAGCAAACAATTAGGTGGAGAAGAGAAGACAATCCAGCCCACAGAGGCAAAAGGAAATGAGCTTTGCATCTTTCTAGCAGAAGTGCAGCTAAATTTCAAAGAAAGGAAATGATTTAAAGCAAAAAAAAAAAAAAAAAAAAAAAAAAGCGTAAACTCAACTGTCAGACTTTCAATAGTGGAACCAACAAATTCCATTGCTTTGTATGTCGCACCAGACACAGAGATCTCACCAATTATCTGGAGGTCATTTCAGACAGGGGGAGCACAGTCAATAAAAGACTAATGGATGCAGCAGTTTATTGAAAGAAACAATTAAGATCATGCGAACTTACTTGCAAAATCAAATCCTTTGCAAGCAAATAATCAGGCATTTCTCCATCCATTACAAATCTTAAAGTTGGAGGAACCTGAAGGATTAAACAGTCGTGAAATCTGGTTAGCTTACACATGGAAACGAAAAGTTGAGTTAAAAAAGAAAAGGATATAAAATTTACAAAGCACTTTGAAAATTTCATGTCAAGAAAGGTTAATGGGTTAGAGGAAGCTAAAAGGTGAGGCTTGTCTAGGTGGCTTACTGAGGTCAAAGATAAGTTTCCTATCAACATCCGCCTGTAAATCTTCAACTTTCAATCAGTTGAATGTTGAGGTACATAAAGTGTTTCACAGAACAAGGAAAATAAGCACAAAATCTTAGCTTAAACATAAGAGAAATACTTCAACAAAAGATTTTTACTCAGCATGCTAGCACAAGACATTGAAGGAAGAATTGTTACATAAACGCATATAACTCTCAAACACTGAAGCAAATGATTCCAACGCTTTGTGAAAGTAGCTATAATGCCGACAACCAACCACACATCACTTATTTAATGCATACCCATATTAGAATTTCAAGGTTTATGGAGTTGACATAAGCATGGTTTCCTGGATGTTCAATTAAAATCCGATTAGTCAACAATCAACAGAAGTTACCACGTCACTCCGCCGAGGTGTTTGATTACTTTAGATGCTTATAAACTATAAGGAAGGAAAAAAACCATAGCAATATTTGAATACTTAGGAAGTGATCCGACCTGATGCTTGGATGTATGTGTAGCTCTCCCAAGCCTGGCCAGTTCAGTTACTTCTCAAGCTAGCTTCTGTTTCCAAATATCTTTCTCTATCCCCCCTCCCCCAATAAAAGAAGTTTCCATTGCTCCAATCTTCTAATTTTAATATTAATTATCCATAAGAGACCCCACTTAGGCCCTTATGTATATTGTAGTATTCAAAACCGAGTACTGCTTAATCACCTTATTGGTTAGTTGAACAAGCAGAACAAGTTCCTTCTATATTACATGTATTCCTTTTGAATTGGATGTTAATGTCACAGTGGAACACTTCTTTTACTTTTGAGATATGACTAAAGGTCATAAGACGTCCAAGATCTGCTCCAACGCTTGATGCTTAAAACTGCTCTGGTCAATTCGTGCGAAAGAGTTATCAGCTAGATGGAAGCAGAAAATCTATGTGACCATCATCTATTGTATGACTACAACTTCCTCGTGAACTGAAAAGATAGGGAACGAAAGAATGACATTCAAGCATAAACAAGCACATCACATAGAGACAACAGGACCATTATAGATATCACTGGGAGGAGTGTCTTCAAACCTTTAACAATATTTTACCCGTGCCCAAAACAAAGCCAGCATCAGTGTTCCCAATCCCAGACGCAAATTGCCCAAATGCACCAGCATTACAAGTATGAGAATCAGTCCCCAACAAGACCTGAAGGGTAAATAACATTATAAGCTTCACACATCAAAATGTCATATGACACAGAGCCAAGGGTAAAGATGAAAAAAAACCTATGCACCTCTCCAGGCCTACAGTGCCCCTCTTGAGCCAGAGCAACATGGCAAACTCCCTTATAGTCAGGATTTACCTGAAAAGACAACGGAGTTTTCAAGGTATAACCTCATTTAAGGGAACACAAATGCTGCCGAACAAACTGTACCTTAAAATCCGAACGATCTGTTATATCATAAAAGTATTTGATATTCTGCTCCTTCACAAAGTCTCTCAAGATATCAACATTGCGGTTTGCCCGTTCATCAGTTGTGAAAATATAGTGATCAGGAATAATACCAACTTTTTCGCGGTCCCACACCTTCAATTCAGAAAGGAAGTCTAGATTTAATGTTTGAATGGAAAATATAAGAACCAACATAAGATATGATCACATACAAAGGTGTAAACAATTTCAAAATGAGCACATTCGAGGAGGAATATTGAATAATACGTATATGCATTTACACAGAGAAGGGCGCTTAATACTATTTCTATGAATTAAGAGATCAAAGAGAAAGAAGTCAAGACCAAAGACTGCAAAAATAAAATAAAAAGGGAAGCTATGCATTAGGAAGACAACACATATTACTTATCATCAAACAGTAAACATATCTGCACAACCATGTCAAAGAATTTAATATATACCATGCACTGCTCTGAGCCTATGCCTAAAAGAACTATAACTGTATGATGATAACTGTCCAACCTCAAGTATTCTTCTGCCGTTACATTCTAGGTGGTGCATTGTGGATATCGTATATAAAGGTTCTGAATGGTGAGTGACATAAATAATGAAGTTGCCTTACAGCTGCTTGTCAATTCAGCAAAGAGCATTTTCTTACCGAGAGCTAGCTTAAAAGCTCCTATAGACTATCCTACCAATTTATTATGAACTGCCATTTCATTCTCACAAAACTCAATAAAAGAGTATCTGGATACAAGGATTTCATTCTCAAATCCAATTTTGGCTCAAATCCCATGTTTGGGAACTCAAGAATTTGAGTATTTGGATTTGTATCAAATCCTTTGGAATTTGACTGAAATTCTTTCTAGTGTAAAACAAATGACACCCCAATACCCCTCATTTTGAAATCCCAACCTCTCCCAAACATTGGATTTATATTTGAATAGCACATTCTCAAATGATAGAATTCAAATGATTACAAATTTCCAACTTTGTTTCCAAACGCTCCCTAAGCTAATTCTAACTTTATGTCAGACAACAGCTTCTCTAATACAGAGCACTGGGCTAAGGATGCATAAAGAATTCTGCAAGAAATGGATACAATGATGAGAAAAGAGAAACCATGAATATGATAACCTGCAGCATTCACCAGAGATTAACACTTAATGGATGTAAAATACCTTTGCATTCTGTCCAAATTCCTTCTTGAAGATGCCGAAAGAACCGGGTCCACAAACATCATGGGTCATCAATACGTCAACATTGACCCAGACATTATCACCTGGTGTTAGCTGGGATTTCTCAGAGCCCTTGGCCAGTATCTTCTCAGTCATCGTCATTGCATTTTTAACCTAATTATATTAAACACATGCCCATCTTGAACCTGTTGACCAAATGACTAAATCCACTACTTGAGGAAAAAAGAAGTTTTGGGAAAAGATCAAACCGAGCCTGTGGTAGAAGGCTTCCGCTCCGCTTGCTGGGGAGTCATGACAGATACTATATTCTTTGAGCTTGTTCTCCATTTTGAGGTAGAAAGCTGAGAGCAATTGGAGGAAGACGGAGTGAAAGCAGAGAGGCTGACGTCCTTAAGAGGCCAAAAAGAAAGAATATATCAATATAAAGTATAGACAATTCAGTGGAAATTTTAAAGGAGAAAGATTTACAGAAGACAAACCTTATAGAGGAAAGATGACGATGGGGTCGTAGCCGAAGAAGCTCCCATTTCAAATAGCTTAAATCACCCGACCCCCTTATTCTTTACGGTCAGTATTCTGCACTGAATTATGTATAATAATGGCATCAGATAATTTCCACTAAATTCCAAATGAATACTGAAGGAAGCTCATATCATCCCTAGTATCCGCTAAATCTCCAACTAGATAGAAAATTAGGTTACGGCACTTCTTAGAATTCAAATTACAACACATTGTTAAATTACACTATGCTTTCGTAGGAGGATCACCAATTCACCACCACAATGTAATGGAATCAATCTCCTAGAAATAAGATGAATATAACGATAGAGAGGGGTCACATTGAGGAGAGTGGACTTGATTACATGTAATGGTTGAACGTTAAACTAAAATCTCATTACAACGTGATGAGGATCAAGTCTAACTCATCACATTGTAATGAGGATTACATCTAACCACCCTCCAGATCCCTATTTTCCTTACAAAATTAGGCTCATTACATAATCTAGAATACATGCTACCAATCAAGCCTACGAGTATAAGACAGTTTCACGATCAGACCAGACGAGTTTTTAAGGCTTTTGGAGGCGCGTTCCAACATTTAAGCCATAAAAGTCTCGAAACTTATGAGGGAAGATGTTATTGTAGAAGTATTAATCAACCAAACTCGCCTAAGAACGAATCCAAATTACGAGTTTACATCATGAGAAACATACCCTACAACAACAAGCAGCTAGGAGTCTAGTACCAGTACATATCATGTACAACAGAGCCGTTATTTGATTTCACATACAATTTGTCGGGCAAAATTTCAGCTGATTTCGATTGCGGAATCTCCTAACTTAATTAACAAGCTAATGCCAATTCTCAGGTGTTTGGCTATTATTCATATTTCATCAGTTGATTTTCCTCAAAAAGCTGATCACTTTAACCATATTTCAGCTATAAAGACACCATATTTCAAGTTCAAGACTCCCTTTGATTGAACAACACTAAAATTATAAAATAAACAAACACCAAATTGTAAAACTCAAAGAACCCAGAGAGATTTATCAAAAAAACCCCATAAAAATCAGCTCTTTTAAAACCCCATTAAACCCAGAAAAACAACACAAAATATAAAATACGAGCAAATGTGGAACAGTAATGAACAAGTAATCAAAGTCCTTTTTTCTTTAAATACCTGGGCAAGTTATTCTGAGTTCCTCTGAGTTGCCGAGTTAATGAGTTACCGAGTTAGGGTTCTGAATTTGGGGAGAATTGGTGGTTGATTAAAAAGAGTCGCCGGCGGCGTAATTTTGCCGGGGGATTAATTCAAACTCTTTATTTTTTTTTTGTCAGAATTTAATGTAAGGGCGAAAAGGTCATTTTTTTTCTACACACATGCGCTCTTCGTTTTAATTTTGTCACGAGGAAAACTCATAGTAGGGCTAGTAGGAGCTTTTGAGCTTCGGGACTACTAGTATAGTAGTATGTTACATAGGATAAGCATCACGCGGCCGAAATAAATCTAAAGACGGTAATTGGTTATGAACTTCTTATTACCATCTTTTTTGTTCTCTGTTGTAAATTTTGTAATAGTTGAATTGAACTCTTTTAAACCAAAAATGTGTGCCTCGTCGAAATGTGGAGCTTATACGTCGTTATTGTCTCGGGAAAGCCCCATTTGGTTTCGCCAATGTCTTTGCTCTATGCGCATGAACGTAGTACTCTCATCAATGCTTTGATTAATATTGTTTCACTATATGGAGATGAAAGTGCAGTAGTCAATTTGTGTATGAGCATGACTTGATTTTGGTATTATACATGACTAAAGTAGTAAAGTAAATTTGGTTTTGCATCGTTGTGCCTACTATCAAACTCCAAGTTTACTGTGTCATAATGGCGACGGTGTCCGTTGAACCTTTTTGTTTTCCAATTTAAAAGAAGTTGAAGTCACCTTTCAATTTGGTTGATTATACTAGAGAAGCTTAAACATGACACTTCATAGCTCCTAGTGACTCATGCTACCTCAAAGGATAAGTTGATGTCACAATTCACAAACACATAATATACACTTTCCCTAATACACACTTAATTTTAATCTAATCTATACCAAATCCATTTAATTAAAAAAAATTACTATATATATCGATCATCATTCAAATTAACAACTCACCTAGTCACCCTTATTTGCCTTTTTTTTTATCAAAAAATTAAAAACAAATATCCCAAAGAAGATTTCTCCATAACTCAAAACGGACCAAAAATCAAACATACCAATATACATTCATACCACCATATAAATATATATAAATACCTTATTATTATTTTCCTCCATCGCCAATTCTCCTCAAATTTTTTTGTTTCCTCTTCTCCATCAAGATTAGATTATCAATGGCGATTTCATTCTTCATCAAACAAAAACTTTATTCATTAAAGAAAAAAATAAACCTTTCTTACATGATCATAATAATTTTCCTATGTTCACTCTCATATCTACTAGGATCATACCGTGCACCTACAAACACATCCTCTTTATTCCCAAAACTCTCCTCTACCCCTTCATGCCTAACATCACCACACAACAAGTTTATGGGCCGTCTAGATTACGCGACACACCACTCTGCCTCCGACCTCATTACACTCTCTCCCGTGGCGCGTGTCACTCACGTGCCTGCATGCCATGCTAATTTATCCGAGTACACCCCATGCCACGATGTCGCTCGCTCCCTCCGGTTCCCACGTGACCGGTTAATCTACAGGGACCGTCACTGTCCGGCCGAAACCGAGTTGCTAAATTGTATGATTCCTGCTCCGTTAGGATATAAACGTCCGTTTAGGTGGCCGGAGAGTAGAGACATGGTTTGGTACGCTAATGTGCCTCATAAATGGTTAACGGTCGAGAAAGCCGTCCAAAATTGGGTCCGGTTCGAGGATGACCGGTTCGTTTTTCCGGGTGGGGGGACTATGTTTCCTCATGGTGCTGACGCTTACATTGATGAAATTGGCAAGATTATTAATCTTAATGACGGTTCGGTCCGAACCGCTATTGACACCGGTTGTGGGGTACGTACATACGTTACATTTTTACTATATGGTTTTTGAATCTTACCTTATACTACTCTACATGTTGGTCGTTTCATGTACACATTTTGTTGTTGTTACATGCATTTTGTTTTTAGTTTGACGAGACGTTTCATTTCCAAGGTCTAATTGACTCATCTTGAGTCGTATTCTTAGTCAAAAAGTACTCATAAGTGATAACACGACATTTTTACTAGTACAAACAACAATTTGAGTTTTACGCATTAGTATTGACAATTTAAAATTGAATTACTCAACATAAATTGGTACGTCGTAAAGTTTCTTTGCTTTTTGGGAGTAATTGTGGTTTGGTTGATGCCTTGATTGAGTTTTGAGGTTACGAGGTGGGTTGATTTATTGGGAATACGAGGCTTTACGTGCGAACGTTATAAATCTCAGTGGTTTAGTAGACCGGAGGTGGGCCGGAATTTGGAGCGGCTTTTTTGTGCTTTTTCTTCATGGGTGGGTCCGTATTTTTGGTAAATTTGGATTGGGTGTGATTTATGTGCATAAATTGACGATTCTCATAATATTCTTTCCTTTTATAGTGGATTTTAATGATATTTAGTCATATTCATTTACTCCCGTCACATTTTATGATATGATGATATTTTTTGATATAAAACCTATGTGATCAATTTGATCATGGACCATGCATGCATTAATTCACGGTGGTTTGTAATAGTTTTGGAATACTTCAGGTAAAAGAAAATATTCAAAGACGCAGATAGCTGTGGAACACCTCGTAACTAGTTAGAGCATCTCCAATGGTAACAAAAACATTGTAGTTTAGCTTGGTAGGCCGATGATGTCATCAGCTCATACCATTG
>JBBYHQ010000008.1:18546256-18556305 GCA_038382645.1 Spergularia azorica
TATATATATACACGGAGTATGTAGATTGTGACTTTTAAATCCAGCTTGGGAGAAAATAATTCCACAAGGTTGGGACTTGGAATATCCATTTTGACAGTCAATTCAGATGGAAGGAATTATTTG
This sequence comes from Spergularia azorica, assembly GCA_038382645.1. Classification (NCBI taxonomy): domain Eukaryota; kingdom Viridiplantae; phylum Streptophyta; class Magnoliopsida; order Caryophyllales; family Caryophyllaceae; genus Spergularia; species Spergularia azorica. Next base: position 18,546,380 of record JBBYHQ010000008.1, read on the forward strand.
ACTTTATCTATTGTGATACTAGTAGTTGTCATGTTGTCCTTTAATATAGTGAGACGAAATATGGACTATGGAGTGATGAAATTAAATATATCAATTACAAAATTTGACTAAGGTCTTGGCACATAAAATTGGACAATGGAAACAGCCTCAAATTTACCTAGTGAACTAATAAGTCGATCATGAGTTCTATGGTAGTTTCTTCTTTCATTTCGATTATCAATGTTTGATTTGAGAGAAATTTAAATATAAAAAAAATACCGAAAGGATGGAGAAACTTAACCTTTTAAGTACCCGTATTATTCATCTCATTGTTTCAAAGACTCCCTAATATAAGAAGAGAGAAGTGTACATCTGTTATACACCGGTGTCGTAATTTTGTGATTAATAAGGTGAAATTGAATTTATTGCCGAATGATCCAAAAACAATGCAACACATGACTTTAATAGAAATCATGAATCTTTTTAGGAAAGACAAGAATTGGGTTAAGGAAAAGAGGCTTTATGATGAACTAGTAGAATTTTGGTGAGAAGATAACCTAAAGATTTGTCCATTGTTCATTGTCTTCTACCAAGTGTTAAATGTATCAGGGGACCATAATTTGTCAGCAAGACAAAAATTCCAACTCTGTTTAACTGCTACTGCATGTAACAGTCTACGTGAAGTTAAAAGATTTCGCCACTTCTACAAGTCTACAAGGCCAAACCATACCTTGTATCAAATTCTTGCTGCGGAATTATGAATATCGAATCTAGGATTTGAACTTCACGGCTTAGAACGAGTTATTAATGAGCTTCAAGTTTAAGTTGAAAGAAGTCGATAATATTACGGGTATGGTTGTCAATTAAATTCGTGATGATCAAGCATGGCCTATATAAACTCTTGCTTACAACAATTGTAGTGGTGGAATTTTATGACCACTCTCACCAAATGACATGATCTGCCCCATTGTCTTACGTATATGTTTTGCCCTTTATATAGTAAAAACATAATAGAGAAGTATCCATAAAATGTTGTTTGCTACATGTCTGTATTAGGAACAAAAACAAAAGAAACTATATATACATGTCTGTATCAAGATGGAAGTCAGCAAAGCGATTATTGAATCCTATTAGCACTAATCTAATGCTTTAGTAGTCAATTTACAATTATTCATTTGGTAGCTGATTAGCAATTAACGTACGGTTAATCACCGAATCTGGTCACTAATTTGCGACCAATTAACAATTTCCGACTAGGCTTGTTGCAACCACCTTATTGGTCGATAATGACTTCTCGATGTGTCGTAGTTCTAGTGTTATTGTTACGTTTTCTTTTGGTTGTATTAATTATTCTAGTGTTGATGTGAGTACTTGTTGTTGTCGTAGCTATATTTTTCTATGATGAAAAACTTGTGAATGAAGGCGTTTATATGTTCTATTTATGTGAAGGTTGCAAGTTTCGGGGCATATCTATTGTCACGCAACATTTTGACAGTGTCATTTGCGCCAAAGGACACACATGAAGCTCAGGTACAGTTCGCCCTTGAGAGGGGTGTCCCTGCATTGATAGGGATCTTGGCTACTGAGCGCCTTCCTTACCCTTCAAGATCGTTCGACATGGCTCATTGCTCTCGTTGCCTCATTCCCTGGACTCTAGACGGTAATAATTCAACAACGTACAATTTCTGTTAAAATCGTCATACAAATAGTTAAGATAAGACGTGGTGAGAATACAAGGGTCACCTCATAATTGCAGGACTTTCGTACTTATAACTTGCTAGCATACTGATTTTTTTCCCCTGTGACCCTAGTATACCGAATGCTATACATACACTTTGTAAGTCTGTAGCTTAGACTTCACAGATGAGTAATACACAAGTTAAAACTTAATTTGTACAGTAATGGCAAAATTGTTTGATTGTTTAATTGATAAGAAAATGTTTGGAATGAGCAGAAGGGCTATACTTGATTGAAGTTGATCGGATTCTTCGGCCTGGAGGTTACTGGATCCTTTCCGGTCCACCCATCAACTGGGAAACGCACTGGAAAGGTTGGAACAGAACTAAGGAAGACTTGAGCTCCGAGCAGGCTGCAATCGAAAATGTTGCAAAATCCCTCTGTTGGAAAAAACTAAGGCAAATAGGGGACATTGCAGTGTGGCAGAAGCCTACTAATCATATACATTGTAAACAGAACCGTAGAGTCTTCAAGAAGCCACGCTTCTGTGAGTCTAATAATCCTGACCGAGCATGGTAAGCTTCTATTTTCATCTCGTTTTTTCTGCCTTGTGTAACTTGCAATAGACTAATTCAGCTAGATCACTGTAGACCTGCTGTCATTAATCCTGTGTCAGGAAAATTTGAAATTATCTGGCCATAAGCGCGTTTTAATGTTTTAGTTTCAATCTGAGAATGGTTAATTTACGCAGCAAGACTTCGATTTGCAGCAAATGTTGGCTCTTATAGTTTGTGTGACCTTGTTTTTATTACAGGAACACGAAAATGGAGGCATGTTTAACCCCACTTCCAGAGGCCTCAGAAATAACAGAAACAGCAGGAGGGCAACTATCCAAATGGCCAATGAGACTAACTGCAACGCCTCCTAGGGTGTATCGCGGTACCTTGGAGGGCGTCACACCCGAAGACTTCAGAAAAGACACCGAGATGTGGAAGGAACGAGTAGCATATTACAGGACTGTGATCAGTGAGCTGAATGATGCAGGACGGTATCGAAATGTACTTGACATGAACGCTAACTTGGGTGGCTTTGCAGCTGCTCTTGTCAGTGATCCTGTTTGGGTCATGAATATTGTTCCAGTTGAAGCCAAAGTTGATACACTTGGAGCTATCTTTCAGCGTGGTTTGATTGGCACTTACCAAAGCTGGTGAGCTCTTTATCTAACTTGTACAAACTAAATCCCAATGTTTCAAAGGCTCCCGAGTCTCGCCTATGGTGAGGTAAGGGAGAGGGGTCAATTTCCAAATGACCCATGTTAATTGAAATTGTGTCGAGAATTGCATCCACGGACTGCTACTTCACAACAAATAATCGTAGACAGAGTCATTGCTCTGGAATTATATGGTGGTTATTCAACCAATTTACGCAACTCCAAAATTGATTGTTTTTGTTTTTAGGTGCGAGGCGATGTCTACTTATCCAAGGACTTACGACTTGATTGATGCTGATTCTGTGTTCAGTCTGTACGACGGCAGGTAACTAGATTCGCCAATTGTTGTCCTTTTTTCGCAGCTCGAAATATACTGTGCCAATTCAAATATGTAATGTTCCTATGCTTTCTATTTGATGCTAACAAATGCATAATGTGCAGGTGTAAGAAGGAAGACATACTACTAGAGATGGACAGGATTTTGCGACCACAAGGTTGCGTAATTTTCCGGGACGATATAGATGTCTTGGTTAAAATCAAGGACACCATAGATGGAATGCAATGGTATAGCATAATATTTGATCATGAAAAAGGGCCTAGACAAAGAGAGAAAGTTATGGTCGCAATTAAGCAATATTGGACTGCCTCTGAATCAAACCCTGTTGCTGAAGCTGCTTCGTAGTAATAATTCTTTGGGTTTATGTCACATATCAACGAGTATGGTGGTAACGAAGTTTATACCAGCCGATGGTACAAAAACGTTATTCTTTCACTATATAGGTCTCTCCTTTTGCTGGTAACCAATTCTTTTGTAGTTGTAATGTTTTATTTTGTTGGGGGGGACTAATTTAGGACGACGATTGAGCACATAATGTTGGTATACACCCTACAGTTTATAGGAATGAGTTTTAATATGTTGTAATTTGTTATGGTCGAAATTCTTTGGTAATCAATCAGCAAAACTTCTGCAGAAGTGCTTCGGAAAAAAAAAAAAACAAAATTTCAGGATTCTTTGAACTACCTCAGGGTAAGGCAGAAGAAGTGATTTAAACCAAGTTAGACACTTGTGCAACGTTATGTTATCTTTCTCGACTCGAATCTTGAACGAATCACACTGAACGCAACACAATCGATCTTTTTTTTTTTTTTTTTTTTTTTAAGTTTCTAGGGTATCTGATCTCAAGATCAATGAAGTAGCGAGACATATATAAATACGTGTTTATATATTTGTAATCCTCTGTCTATAAGCAGGGTCACATTAGGTTCTCTGTTCCAAACCCTCACGAATTGGGCATACTGAGAATTTGGCATAGAAGCCACTGATGTAAGAGTGGTGATAATCTTTGTCTTTAACGAAAACTCATGTTACTTAAGACTCCTAAATATACGACGGCATTTTTGGTATAGAAGGTTGCCGGATATTAGGGTTCGAACCTGAGACAACCGGGCAGATAGCTAGATTGATATCCTTACCAAAAAAATTTAAAGTTGTACATACTTTACTACTTTTTAATTCACGGAAGATTATACTCCGTATTTCTACTATTTTTTCGCGTCCGACACCCAACTAGAGCTAACACTTGCAAAAGTGTATTTCACAAGATTGAGTTTAGGTTTAGAAATTCGTCAGTTAGACTAAACCCAAAAAGTCCTTTCTCATTCATACTCCGCAAGTAATAATCCTTCTGATTTATTACTGCTGATTATCTTCTTCGCTGGCCGCATAGTTGCACTGCTGATCTTCTTTGCTGGGCGAGTTATCGGAGCTTATTCAATATAGTAAGTCGATCTCGTTATTATTATTATTATTATTATCACGAGGATTATTCACGCGACAAAGGTATCTCATCTGCCCTAGATTCATATTAATCATGTATGTGATCTTCGGAGGTTTTGGTGTTTTTCGCAAGTTAGACTTAACCAGAACCCAACACTAGAATCTGAAGCTTGTAGAGTTACTTATTATCAACATCTCTATTATATATACTCAGTTTCGAAGACAGAATTCAAGATGGATGAGCGAGACGTACTCTCAAATTTGCCTATATGTATCATCCATAATATAATGTCCTTCCTCGATCGCAAAGATATCGTTCGATTACAAACCTTGTCTAAAACATGGAGGGGCATTTACGAATTTTACCCTTGTTTGGAGTTCATTGAAAGCCAACATATGATTAAGGATCTCTTTCGACAACTCGTGACTGTTACGTTACGTAGATTTCAGGAACAACACATTCGCATAACAAGTTTTGGTTTGATGATGGAACTTAAGGTAGGGCTTGAGTATGATGATGATTCGGCCTGCCTTGACGCATGGATAGAGTTGTTGATTACCGAATGTAATGTCAAGGAGATTATTTTGTCGATTCGATACCGCCAACTATACCTCCTACCTGGTATACTCTTTACTTCCAGTTCACTTACTAAGTTAAACGCAGCAATGGTTAACATCAAATACTCTTTGCGTATTTTGGACCTGAAGTACGTAAAAATTGATGAGGAGGTTGTCAATAATCTCAAGTATTGTTGCCCTTTTCTCGAATCCATCTCTATCGTATGCTGCTATGGATACACAAGATTTATCGTAGATGGTCTCAATCGACTCAATAGCCTAATCTATGATCGAGATGATCGTCCAAATGTGGCATTAATGATATTGGAGGCATCAAGTCTGGAAGTGCTTCACCTTTCGGACATTTGTCTTCAAGTTGAAGTCTCTGTAACCTCAAAATTTGGATTATTAACCAAGTTGAAGAGACTAGTGTGGTCATATTCGTTGGTACGAATTGAATCAATTTCAAGTCTTGACACTAAATATATGTTATAGCAGTATAATACGGGTATTACACTATTACATATATATTTCTCGAATCGAACCTTTTTTTTAGAGTATCTAATTATCTTTGGATTATTATATTTTTCTAACGATAATGAACTGTGTACTTATGTATGTAGGGCATCAGCTTGGAGAAATTATGGGTAAGCTCAGCTAAAGTCCCTATTAAATTAGACAAATTACAAGTTGAATGCTATCATAGGATGGAGAAGGATGACGAATCTGCTGCTCTTTTGGATGCCTTAATAATCAACTTTAGACCTCAACATCTCTCTTTCAGGAATTTAATTTACGATTGGAAAGTTTTTCCACTAAATTTAAAGGTAATTCTCTTCGATCAATTGAGAAGTTTGAATTTGATCCGAAAAACATTGATTTATTAATACCATACTTTAATATTCGACTTCTAAGATATTTAGAGTATCGATTGAGTAATTTGGACGTGACCTCACTTGAGAAATCTACATGTAAGTTAGTGTGACATGACCCACTAATGTGAATAAACTTCAATTGATGTATATAGGTTTTGGAGTACCTACGCCAACAATCAAAGACGGACAAAGGATTGTCATGCTGCGAATCTAGTCCTCTAAAATGTTGGCGACATTCTTTAAAAGGCGCTGTCTAGAAGATTGATGAAAACCCAAACGAGTTTACGACATACGAATTACTTTGGTCATGAGGATATATGTAACAATAAATCGATTGACTTGGTGAAGGTATATCTTGGGAAGATTTGAATTATTATTGGATGGTTTTGAAAAAAGAATGAGGTTAAAATCCTTCGAACTCTGAATTGGGAGTCCGGGTTGTGTTCCACATTTCGCGTGGTTTGATCATCATATATATGGCTTCAAATTCAGCATAACACTGGTGTGCTGTTTCACTTCCTCCAGCACTGCCCATATCGTATGTGTTTGGCCTAATTTTTCAAAGTGTTTGTCCCTAAAACCATAAACTGTTGGCCAAACATATACCTTTTAGAAGTAAAAAAACTGTTTAATAAAAACCGAAATCTATTTATTGACCCCAAAAGCAGAAGCACCTATTTGGTGTTTCTGTTTCTTTAATATCAATCAACTAGCTTGCATGCCCGGCCCACGCCCGAGCTGTATATCTATATTATTATACTCATCTTATGAAATTGTCAGTTTATCTTTGTTATAATATTATTAACAACACTATTATTTACCATAAATTAGTTTACCACCATAATCACCATAAATCATAATATTTTCCATAAATTATCTAATAATTTACATATTATGTAATTACTTAGGTCTATTCAATTAATGAATGTCAAGTGTCATTATAAGAAATACTTGGTTTCACGTTTTAATATATAGTACTAGATATATGAGATATTTTTTTTTATTTGGAAAAAATAAAAAATAGTAATAAAAAAATAAATGAAGTACTTTTACAACAAGTTGAACCAAACATTACCATATATAACATGGTCAAAACAAAGGTCAGACAAGGAAATATGAAACTGATATAGGAGTATATAAGTCATCTCCCCTCACTCCAAATTAATCCCATCTGATATTTTGCCGCATAGATGCACTGCTAATCTTCTTTGCCGGTCCTGGGTTAATTCGATATTACATAGTAAGTCTCGCTTTCATACTTCTCAATTAATTTCTATGCGATTTCTATGATTTGCTCATTTTGTTTTCATATGGTCTATACGATGATATATGATTGATCGATCATCTTACGAATCAATTTCTCTGATCTAGGCTTGCTACACTGAAAAATTAAAGATAGATTATATATCTTGTATCAAATTTCTTGATTATATATATCAAGATGGATGAGCGAGACGTATTTTCAAAATTGCCTACATGTATCATCCATAATATAATCTCATTGCTCGACCGCAAAGATATGGTTCGAATGCAAATTTGGTCTAAAACATGGAGGGGTATTTACGAATTATACCCTTGTTTGGAGTTCATTGAAAGCCAACATATGAAGAGCTCGATTATTCATCCTAGCACTAAGGATCGCTTACGAGAAGTCGTGAATGTTACTCTACGGAGATTTCAAGAACAACGCCTTTTCATAACAAGTTTTCATTTGGTAATGATGCAACATGAGGTTTTGCATGCATGATTCGGCCTGCCTTGACGCATGGATAGAGTTGTTGATTACCGAATGTAATGTCAAGGAGATCATTTTGTCGATTGGATACCGCGAAGTATACCGCCTACCTGGTATACTCTTTACTTCCAGTTCACTTACTAAGTTAAACGTAACAATGGTTAGCATCACATATTCAGACTCGATCGATGATTCTTGGCCAATGCTCTTTGCGTATTTTGGATCTAGAGTGTGCAATGTTAGATGAGGAGGTTATCAAAAATCTCAAGTATTATTGCCCTTTTCTCGAATCCATCTCTATCGTATGCTGCTATGGACACACAAGATTTATCGTAGATGGTCTCAATCGACTCAAGAGCCTAAATTATTCTCATATGTTTGATGGTCAAGATGTAGCAATAGTGATATTGGAGGCACCACGTCTGGAAGTGCTTGACCTATCATACATTAATCGTGAATGTCAAGTCTCTATAACCTCCCTCAGATTTTGGATTGACCAAGTTGAAGAGACTAGTGCTTAAAGATGTCTATTGTGAGGGTGAAGTTGTGCAAAATATCATATCTAAGTCTTCTCGCAGCTTGGAGTACTTGGTCCTTATCCCATTGCGTTACACCAGAGGAGATGGTGATTTCGAGCCCTTCCCTTAAGACGGTTATTATAGAAAACCTTGGTGATTTACGCAAGATAGAGTTTGACACCCCCGAATTATGTGCATTCACCTTCATAGGCAAAATGAAGCACCCGTTATTGTTCTTACCTGACATTGCTCCTAGTAGCCGTCACTGGAGTGCTGAACTTGACATATCACACGGTACTATCCACGATGCGTGGTTTCAAGAACTGGTCACGTACGTTGGTACGAATCAATTTCAAGTCTTGACACTATATACGTGTTATAGTAATATAAAGGTATATATATATCTGAATCTATCTATCGAACTTCAAATTTTTTTTTTTTTTTAGAGTATAGCCTTTGGATTGTTATATTGCTCCGACGACAATGAAATGTACTTAAATATGTAGGACATCAGCTTGGCGGAATCATTGGTTAGCTCAGCTAAAGTCCCAATTAAATTAGACAAATTACAAATTGAGTGCTTGCAAACGTACGCGTTCGAGAAATATGACATATCTGCTCTTTTGGATGCCTTAATAATCAACTTTAGACCCCGGCATCTCTCCTTCAGATTTTTAAATCACGGCGAGGAAGTTTATCCATCAAATTCAAAGGTAATTTGCTTTGAGTTTTGTTTGTATTGTCTAAACGTTATTATCTTATCTATTTCTCTTGAGATGTTCGGATTTGATCAGAATTATTAATTCCACACTTGATTTCAAAAAAATATTAGTTCTCATCATTGGTGAAAATAAGATGTTATGTTTTGTTTAGATTAGATTGTACCAGAAAGCCTTCTTTATTGCTTGTTATTTGAACTTGATGGTATTTTAGTACGCGACTTCACTTGAGAAATCCTACATGTAAGTTAGTGTAATTAACAAGATTCATTAATGTGAATGACCTTCAACTGAATACAGGTTCTGGAGTACCTAGGCCAGCACTCAAAAACGGAAGGAGGATTGCGGTGTTGCGAATCTAGTCCTTTAAAATGTTGGCGACGTATTTTGAAAGGTGTTGTCGAGAGGATTGATGAAAACCCAATAAGAGGGTTTATGTCATACGAATTACTTTGGTCATGAGGATATACGTACTCCGTATGCAACAATAATAATTCGATGCGCATGGTGAAAGTTTATCTTGGGAAGATTTGATTATTTTGAGAAGACGATGAAGTTGACAACTTTCGAACTTTGATTTCGATGACATCTATTCTTTATTCTCGTCTCTTGCATTATCACATCGTATGCCAAGATGGATTTTGATGTGTAAACTACTTGTTTTTTTAAGTCAGAAAAAATTGTATCGTACGTGTACCTTCTTAAAATTCTACAAGTCATAATGCGTCTACTTCAAAAACAGAGTTATTTACCAAAACGGCTATTTAGGTAAAATGATTTACCAAAACGATCATATCCTAAAACTAATTCCCAAAATGACTATTTCAATCTCTAATTTTCTTTTTTTTTGGGTCCATTTTCTTTCTTAATCTTAATAT
>JBBYHQ010000008.1:18579933-18622009 GCA_038382645.1 Spergularia azorica
TTTGCAAAATATTAGAGTAAAAAACCTAAGAGAAGATAAGGAAAACAGCCAAAACGGTCAAAAATCCACACAAAGTGTCGAGCGTCGAAACACATAAAATACTTCACAAAATGAGAAACCAACACTCAAATCCAACAAATATAGTTCTACGGTATCTAATTTAACGTTTAAAGGACATTTGGCATGTTTCGAAAAATTGATCAAATTTCACCAGAATCGCAATACATAATCCACGGTTTTTCGATAAAAAAGCTCCGGAGCGAAAACGGCCCAAAATTTGGTGGTAGTATCTACGTATGATATAATGAGGATTTTCAAAATATTAGAGTAAAAAACTTAAGAGGAGATAATGAAAACGGCCAAAACGGTCATAAATCCGTACAAAGTGACGAGGGTTGAAACGCATGGAATACTTCAGAAAATGAGGAAACAACACTCAAATCCAACAAGTATTGTCGTAGGGTATCTACAGTAATTTTTGGAGGACATTTGACGTTTTTCGAAAAATTGATCAAATTTGACAAGAAGCGTTGTATATAATCCACGGTTTTTCGATAAAAAGGCTCGAGAGCGAATACGGCTCAAATTTTGGTGGTAGTCTCTACGTATGATATAATAAGGATTTGAAAAATAATAGAGTAAAAACGTAAGAGAAGATAAGTTAAACGGCCATAACGGTCATAAATCCCAATGCTTATATCATGCTCCCGGGGGCACAAGGAGCATGGTGGTCCTTCTAACAATAGAGGAGTAGGGACCACACTTAAAATAATATAAATTCTATTTAAGTGTGGTCCCTACTCTTCTATTGTGAGAAGGACCACAATGCTCTTTGTGCTCCCGGGAGCATGGTATAATTTGCGCATAAATCCGTACAAAGTGACGAGCGTCGAAACGTATGAAATACTTCAGAAAATGAGGAACCAACACTCAAATACAACAATTGTTGTCCTATGGTATCGACAGTAATGTGTGGAGGACATTTTGCGTATTTCGTAAAATTGATCAAATTTGACCAGAATCGTAGTACATAATCCATGGTTTTTCGATAAAATGGCTCCGGAGCAAAACCGGCTCAAATTTTGGTGGTAATGTCTAAGTATGATATAATGAGGATTGGAAGGATATTATAGCCAAAAACCTAAAAGAAGGTTAGAAAAACGGTCAAAACGGTCATAAATCCATACAAAGTGACGAATGTCGAAATGCACGAAGTAATTCACAAAATGAGGAACCAACCTTCAAATCCAACAAGTATAGTCCTAATGTATCTTCAGTAATGTTTCGAGGATATTTGACTTTTTTTTTCGGAAAATCTATCAAATTTGACCAAAATCACAGTATATAATCCACGATTTTTTGCTAAAATGGCTTCGGAGAAAAAACGACTCAAATTTTGGTGGTGGTCTCTAAGTATGATAAAATAAGGATTTGCAAAATATTAGAGTAAAAAACCTAAGAGAAGATAAGGAAAACGGTCATAAATCCATAAAAAGTGACGAGCGTCGAAACGCATGAAATATTTCACAAAATGAGGAACGAACACTCAAATCCAACAAGTATAGTCCTAGGGTATCCAACACGTGCATTTTCCGATAATATAATTTATGGTGATTATTGTGGTAAGCTAAGTTATTGTAATATAAAAATATAATGTGATGGGGTTGTGGTATGAAGATGAGATAGTAAAACGGCTAATGTAAAAGTGGAAGTAAAATAATAATATGATAGAGAGCAAGTGAGTGGAAACATATAATATAATATACTATCATTACTAATAATATTATAAAATAGATAAATCAACATTTTTATAAATTGAGGATAATAATGAGAATATGCAGACCGGGCGTAGACCGGACATACAAACTAGTTTATTAATAAAAGAACATGAATATTAAAAAGAAATTCCCAAAATGACTAAATAGTAACATAAATGATAAACATTTTCTTCTAATTTTCTTTTTTATTAATAAAAAACAAATAATAAATTAAATTCAACCCAAACAACCCCCTCCCTCCTTCGTCCCCAACCCCCACCTCCAGCTCCACCCCCACGCCTGCCTCGCCAGCAACCACTGCCAGCCCGACACAATTCGACTTCGGGGCCATTCGGCCATCCCCTCCGCCACCATTGCGACCAACCCTCCATGGCCCCATCCCGTCCATTCCATCAACTACTTCCTCTCCTATGCCCCAACAAAATAACCGTACACCTGCACTGAGTGTCGGTCACATGGGTCAAGCGGTCAGCGCCTTTTGAATTGGGGCATGGTGGGGATGTGGGTTATGCGGGTGATGTGGTGGTTCAGCTGGGTGAGTAGCCGTGTGGGGGCAGAGGAAGGAAGGGTGATGTATGTGGTGGTTCGACTGGATGTCAATAGATTTTTCTTTGAAAAAAAAAAACTTGAGTAATTTAATTAGAGAAATAAAAATGCTTGTTTTTATTTTATATTTATATTTTTATTAATAAAAAAAGGACCATAAGAAGAAAATTAGGAGAAAATAGTCATTTCGGGAATTAGTTTTAGGATATGGCCGTTTTGGTAAATATTTTTACCAAAATAGTCGTTTTGGTAAATAATCCTCAAAAACATAGGTTGTTCGATAGGACAAAGGGCACATTGCATAGAATTCGAATTTAATAAGAGTCTAATGTTTTAATATCCTTAACCTGCTCAAATTCGTACTTAGATTGCAAATACTTGTGGGACTTCGATATAGTAACTTTTAAAATGTATGCGTCCGATAACCGATTACTCTTCTTTAAACAAAAATCCATGCAATTTTGATGATCGTCGAAAGTATCTCTTCCGAAAAGTCTTGAATGTTGATTTGCGATACTTTTCATGAACAAGCTCTTGTCTTAACAAACATCTTCGATATTCGGTAACCTGGTTGAATCGATTGATTAATTTTTGAAAAGTTAACAAACTGAACATGTTTTAAATTAGTGCTGTTTGGTATCGATTTTGGTTTACCGTTTTTTAGTCTCTCTTCGACATCGAGCCCATAATCTATTTTTTAATTTTGGCGATTACAGCGAAAGAAAAATAATAAAGTATACTCCCTCCGATTCAAAATTTTTTTCCTCATTTTTATAGTTTTGAGTTGTCGTGTCAAAGAGTACTTGTCGGCCGAGTTTTATAGTTTTGAGTTGTCATGTTAGATAATACTTGTAGACCAAATGAAAGACTCGTTTACCTTAAAATCAAGTGGAGTTGGTAGAGTGCAATACGAATGAAAGATGTATTAATTTTTTCCACAAGTTAACGATTCATTTGGTCTAATACTATTTCTCAACATGACACCTCAAAACTGCGAAAAGAAAGAGGAAAATCTTTGTAGATCCGAGAGAGTAGTACTTAACTCACAATAATATTAACTTGATGTATATGAGATCAAATCAAAGTCCAAAAGCAACAAATCAATATCAAGAATCAGTCGTTATACAAGGCTCCACATATCACTGCTTTCCAATGATCATAAATCAGGTATAAACATCAAAATAATGAGTCACCACAAACGAGCAAAATTGCAAAATAATTGAACTAGTGTCGTGGGTGTAAGTAATTGGCGGTGAAGGTGAGCCGACAACATGGAGGCATGTGGGCAGTGGCAAGATCGGTAAATCTATTAGCGCCCTACGGGTTCGGGATTGGAGAAAACTGGAGAAGATAAAAGAATTCTTTGTATTCATGTCATCATGTGTAATGAAAGAGATGGTTTCAATGAATCCGGTGGGCCAAGGCGATAGTGGATTCTACCCGATATCTGGGGGGTTTATTTGTACGCTAAGCTAGGAATTGGGTTTATGGAGTGAAAAAAACACTATCAAACGTATAAAAGCGGGTTCAATAAATCAAACCCGATTTCTGAAACCCAAGAACCACGAACCAAACAACCCTTAGGGGTTGTTTGGTTCATGGGATTAGAGGGTGAGATGAGATAATTAATCCTCATAGTCCACGCACAATGTCATGTTTGGTAAGGGGGATTGGGTGATGGGATTAGGATGTGATGGGGATTCGGGGGATAAGTTATCCCACCAAAATAATATCTAGGGGGCAAGTATTAGACATGGGACAACATTAATAAAAATGAAAGACCAAACTATCCTCGTAAAAAAAGATTGTTATGTGTAATTTATCATTAGTACAGTATTTACATAGGAATATAATTGTAAAGTTAGTAGATATATACAATCCCAAGTATATCCCATGTCAATCTAAACAAGGATAGAAATGAAACTATCCCACTAAAATCCCACCTCTTATCCCATCATCCTATCCCCACCTAATTCCCAAATGAGCAGTTAGTATTTAAAGATTCTACATTTCTCAAATCTCAATTACTCGGCAAAAACCTACAATAAATCTTCCGCCGTAGCTTTTTCATTCAGAAGACCCTTCCCTACTCCAGAACCTCCATATCACTTTCTCTACTAATTCGCGATCCTTCGACGCTGCCCACCTCATCGCCTCGCGTCTCTGTGGCGCGCTACGCATCGTTTCACTGCTGATCTTCTTCTCCGATCCAATTACGTCGAGTTGATTCGGTAATTATTTATTTTTTGTCTATACTTAATAAATTCTATGCGATTTCGATCTCTAGTTAGCACTTGTTTTCGTTCATATATGTAGTAATCAAAATTAGAATAAACATGGACGCAATATTATGCATTATTTCATATATGAATTAATCAACACAAATGAAAATTCAGATCTTTTTTTTTTTTAAAGTGTAATCTTCAATGTCGAACGCTTTTTACGTGGAATTCTGAAGTTTTTAACTTGTATAAATTAGCTGATTGAATTGCCTGATTGATTAGCCTCTTCCACGAGACATAATGACAGGACTCATGTTGCGTGAGCTAGACATATTAGAGGAATTGCCTTCATGTATCATTCATCTTATAATGTCCTTGCTTGAGCACGACGATATGATTCGAATGCGCACCGTGTCCAAAAGTTGGAGGGACATCTCCTTGTCATACTACCCTTGTTTGAAGTTCAATGACTACAAATATACCCCAATGTCGAAACAAGCGGCTAACCTTACAAAAACTGAGAAAGGGGTTCTCCTTCGGAAAGTCGTGAGCAATACTTTACAAAGATTTCATGAACGAGGCCGTTGCATAACAAGCTTCCATTTGGTGATGGATCTCGTGGACAACTGTGATTTCGCCCGCCTAGATGCATGGATAGAGTTGTTGATCATGGAGTTTAATGTCATAGAGATAACTCTATTGCTTGGATGGATTAAACAAGACATACACTATACGCTACCTGATATACTCTTTACTTCGAACTCACTTACTAAGTTGAAGACGAGATGTTGTAATTTCAATTACTCGGACTCGATGATACTTGGCCAAAGCTCTTTGCGTTCTCTAAAACTTTGTTATGGAAGAATTGATGAGGAAGCTATAAGTGATCTCCAAATTTGCTGCCCTTATATCGAGTCCATCTCTATCACGGTCCACAATGGGCTCTCATCAACACTTGATTTCGGTTGTCTGAATAGACTCAAGAGCCTGGCATGCCGCTGGTATAGTAGTTCTGTGATTATAAAACCTTGTAATCCCAAAATAATGGTGGAGGCACCAAGTTTGGAGTTGCTTAAACTTGAAGAAATTAGTTGCAGTGTATGGGATAACGACCCTCAAGACTCAACGTTAGGCAATGATGTTATAGTCTCTCTAAACTCAAAATCGAGCTTGGAGTGCTTGAAGAGACTAGAGCTTATTGGTTTCTCATTGAAGAACGAGTTTGTGATGAACATCGTATCAAGGTCATCTTCTTGTAACTTGGAGTACTTATCCCTCTACAAGTGTTGTACTCCACAAGAAATGTTGATTTCGAGTCCTTCCCTCACGACTATCCATTTTGGTGAGCTCAGTAATTTACAGAAAGTCGACTTTGACACCCCGAAACTATGTTCATTCACCTTCAGAAGCACAGGAATACCCAATCTGGTGTTAGCTGACATTGGCTCTATTCATCGTCGTGATTGGTGTACTGAACTTGTACTTGATGTAGAAAAAATCATCGACGATACGTGGTGTGCAGAACTGGCGACACTGGTGAATACGAATCAAATTCAAGTCTTGACACTAATAATACATCATAGGACGAATGGGAAATTACGTCTTAGCAGACTTAGCACAGCTGATGAAAGCCCTTATGAATTGGACAAATTACAAATCGAGTACCGATATGGGAACAAGTATCAGATAGCTGCTCTTCTGGAAGCCTTGTTATGCAAGTTTAGGCCTCTTCATCTTTCCTTCAATTAGCAATAACCCTTTCATGATCAAGCAACTTCGAAGGTAATTATTCATCTCCAACTTGAAATTAAAGGTCCAATATTATAGTAAGTCTAATATGTTTACTCTTTTCAATCAATTAAAATGACCTTTGGTGGTCCTATTTTGTGCAATTTTCCTAGATCGAGTACCTACATACATCAACAATTGATGAAGTGGAAAAGCGTATCAACAACAACAACAATGACCAAGCCTTATATATTCCCAAAATGATGAAGTGGAAAAGGGTATCGTGTTGCGAGTATAGATATACTACAAAATGCTAGTGACATTTCTTACAAGGTTCAGTCATTAATCGATGATCGGAAGAAGATCGAGTGAACGACTTTGGAATAGATGATATCTATACATATACATATACTTCTCATGTCGATGTGATTGGACTGTATTTTTCAGATTTGATTTGATTTGATTTGACTTGAACTGATCTGATTTGATTTGATCTGAACTGAATTAATTGATAAATTAACTGCAATTAGACGAATTAATAACTAGAAATAGACTAGATTCATTGATTGTTATTTGGATAATTCTGATCTGATTTGATTTGATTTGAATAAAACTGATCTGAATTGATTTGATTTGAATAAATCTGATCTGATTTGAAAACATCGTTGAATAAGTTGAATTTGTTAATGTGGAATTTGATTGTTAGCAATCCTCGTCCAAAAAAAAAAAAAAAGGGAATTTGGTAGTACGTAGCTAGCAACTGGCTAGTATGTAATCCGCACACATGGTTATCTTGCGGTTAAGGCTACTCACCAGTCACCACCACCCACGCCTATTTCACCTCCACAACCCACTTTTATGTTTCACCCCTTGTTCTACCTAGCTTAGTGCAGATCTTACTTGCCATGTTAAAGTATTAAGTCATTGATTAACCCCTAACTATCAGTTTACACTTTTGGTTCAGTTGGTTTCTAACATGGTATCAGATTCTCAAAGAGGTATCAAGTTCAAATCCTCGTAACCCTCTTCTCAGTCAAGTGCAAGTCAAGCACAAGTCGTCCTCTAGGTGAGGGGGCGTGTTAAAGTCATTGTTTGAGCCCTAACTATCGAGAAACCCACTGACGGTCCTCTTCGACTTGTCAGTCCACAGGTTAGAATTAAAATTCATATCCAATTTGTTAAGCTGAATACAATAGTTTAATCTATGGTTTTTGAGTTTTATATTTTATTTGTAGTAGTGTTTGTGGGTGGAAATTAGATTTGATGAATTGTGATCTATGTAGAATATTCGAATCATTAGTAACTTATTAAAATTCGAATTGGCCGATTGGGGATTCAAAAATTTAGATTGGTGAATGTTGATTGATTTGGAGATTACAAATAGGGATGGTTTTGGATTAGAAATAAGGACTGATAATCGTCAAATTTTCCGGGTTGATTTGGCAGCGTAACTCGTTAAGTTTTGTTTTTTTTATCGAAGTTGTTTTATTTGTGAGGTAATGTCAAGAAGATAACTTTGTGCACTAACGTAGTATTGACAACGCCACGCTGGCGCTACCGCCTACCTGGTATGCTCTTTACCTCCAGCTCACTTATTAAGTTGAAGTCAAATTGTTGTGACCTCAAATATTCCGACTCTATGATTCTTGGCCAATGCTCTTTGGGTATTTTGAACCTTTGTCTTGCAACAATCGATGAGGAGGCTATCAATAATCTTAAGTACTATTGCCCTCTACTTGAATCCATCTCTATCAAAGACTACTCTGAATTTACGAGACTTAATATAGATGGCCTCAATCGACTCAAGAGCCTAGAATATGAATGGTATCACGACAATGAGGCGTGTCCTACAATACCAGTTGGAGGCACCAAGTTTGGAAGTGCTTGACCTTGCATGTTATAATTCTTGTGACTGTAAATTCTCTATAACCTCAAACTTGGGATTCAATGCGCTGAAGAGACTATTGTTTCGTGGCTTATCATGGGACAGCGAACTTGTACAAAATATTATGTCAAGATGTTCTTGCAGCGTGGAGCACTTGTCCCTCTTCTTGTGTCACACACCACAGGAAATGCGGATTTCAAGTCCTTCCCTTAAGACGCTTATTATAGATCAGCCTAATGATTCATGCAAGGTCGAGTTTGACACCCCGAAACTGTCTTCATTCACTTTCAGATACATAGGGGAAGAGATACGCAACTTGTTCTTAGCTCACACGTCTAATTCTAGCCGTCGTGACTGGTCTGCTGAACTTAAAATAAGTGTCGGAGAAACGATCAACAACACATGGTTTCAGAGACTCGTCACATTCGTTAGTACAAATCAATTTCAAGCCTTGGCACTAACAATGTATCATGAGGTATATATATCTAGAATTATACTCTCTAAATATCTAACCTTTGTCAAAAATTTTGAACTGATGTTAACGTACCTAGTTAAACGTTCGTGCAGTGCGTCAGCATGGATGAGTCATGGGTCAACCCAACTCAAGGCCCATGTAGAATACGCAGATTAAAGGTTAATTACCCCTTTAATCTGGATCACATACCTCCTGTTTTGGATGGCTTATTTTGCAACTTTAGGCCCCTGCATTTCTGCTTCAGGTTTGGCAGCTGCCTATCTGTTCCGACGAGAGGTAAATTTGAATTTTCCATTGTTGCATCACATACGGTGCTAGATTTGATTTGTCCACATGCGTGATCGAGAATATAAATTCTGTTATATATTTGGTTTGGGTTAATCGGAGTCTTTTTGTACGTGACTCTCCCCATCGAATTTAAACCAAATGTTAATTATTTTTTCTAAAATAAAAAATGAAAGAAGTAATATGCATGTATGATTTTTAAATGACTTTCAATTTCAATGCAGGAATTAATGAAGAGGAAAGGAGCAGAATGTTGGCGAGATTCCTTAGATGCTATCGAGAAGATTGATGAAGGCGAAGACCCAGCCGGCCGGTTTGTGTCATACAAATTACTTTGGTCATAGATAGATAAATGGTGGTGATTAGCCAATAATAATGCTTGATAATAACAAAGGTCCCGTTTGATAGGATTGCATCTTTTGAACTGATCTGATCTGATCTAAATGATGCTGAACTGATTTGATCTGATCTGAATGAATGTGTTGAAATTTTGATTGAATTTCAACGAATTAGTATCAATAGTAGACCAAATACATTGATAGAAATTTGAACTTTCTGATCTGATCTGATCTGATATGATATGACATGAATGACTCTGATTTGATCTGAATGATTCTGAATTGATCTGAATACTACTTTTGTTAAGTCCTATCAAACATGGCCTAATGAAGATATGACATGAGTTGGGGTAGGATTATTGTACCAACTACTTAGGGCTCGTTTGATAGAACTGCATGTTTATTATCCAAATATGTTGAAACATTGTACAAAGATATAGACTAGATTCATTGATCGTTATTTGAACAATTTTAATCTGATTTGATTTAATCTGATCTGAATATCACTTTTATTAATTCCTATAAAATAGGGCCTTAAAAGTCAATATACCCGCATCTTGGGCCCAAACATCCTATAAACAACCTGCCTTGTTTATCGATCATCCCTCTCTATAGCTACTCCAAAATCAACATAACACTTTGTTCTCTCACTCCCCTGCAACATGGACTAGCCCTCGCCGCTTTTCTGAACTTATATTGCTGGCAGCTCATTGTCGAAATTGCAGGATTGATTTAATATTGTAAGTCTTGTGTGTTTTTTTTTTTTGTTCTGATCTTATTGCTACGGTTTTAGTTGAGTTGGTTTTTTTCACGAAAGTATTATTTGTTTGCTATATCTAGTATTACTAATTGATCAAGTTTTTACATTGAGATAAAATATTGCAACGAACCTTTGATTGCATGAAGAATTAAGTGGAGTGCTAGTAGTCACTAGTCACCCTTATTTTATTCTGAGTAACTTGTAGTTTACCTTTTGATGATGTAAGAAAAAGCTAGCTGAATGATCACTTATTATGCCCAAACCTATCACTTTTATAATTCTTTATGACCAAGATCTGAATGTTATTGTAATTAATTTTGATAATATCATTGATTTGAAGGTGTTCGTTTGGCCCTTACATTAATCACGATGACAGTGCGCAAGAAGCGTAACCGAAACAGATTATTATCAGAGTTGCCTACATGTATCATCCATCATATAATGTCCTTCGTTGGGCATAAAGATGTCGTTCGAATGTCCACCTTGTCAAAAACATGGTTGAACATCTCAGAGTCATACCCTTGTTTGGTGTTCAAAGAGCGCGACTATACAGAGGCCGAGACTGATGAGAAGAAGGATCTCTTTCGAAAGCTCGTGAATAATACTCTGCGGAGATTTCATGAACAAAGGCTTTGCTTGACGAGTTTTCAATTGGAGATGCGTCTCACAAACGACGACCATGATCCCGCTCGCCTTGATGAATGGTTAGAGTTGTTGATTACAAAGTGTCATGTCAAGGAGATAACTCTATCTATAGGGTGGTTCGATTCTAAGTCACCCTATAGCTTACCTGGTACGACAACACTCTTTACCTCAAAGTCACTTACTAAGTTGAGGTCAAGGTGTTGTTACTTTAAGTATTCGGACTCGATAAATCTTGGCCAATGCTCTTTGCGTACCCTGGATCTTAATCGTGTCATGATTGATCAGCAGGCTATCGATAATCTCAAGTACTATTGCCCTTTACTTGAAAACATCTCTAACAGTAAATGTTATGGGTTTACAAGGTTTAACACAGATGGTCTCAATCGACTCAGAAGCGTAAAATACAAGTGGGTATTATCATTACTCTCCCACCATGAGTGTCTGAGTGACAAAGAATCACCTCAAGTGTGCGCTACAATAATGTTGGAGGAACCAAATCTGGAAGTGATTGAACTTTCATGTTATAGATGTCAATGTCAATTGGTCTCTATATCCTCAAAATTAAGGGGTTTTGCACGGGAGGACGAAATTGTGCAACATATCATATATATCAAGGTCGTCTTGTAGCTTGGAGTACTTGTCTCTAAATTGGTGTGATACACAAAAGGAAATGTCGATTTCGAGCTCATCCCTTAATACTCTTGAGATAGAAGATCTCTATAATTTACACAAGCTCCAATTCGATGCCCCAAAACTATCTTCCTTGACCGTTAAAGGCTCAAAGATGCACGAGTTGTTCTTAAATGACATCGTTTCTAGTCGTCGTAATTGGTGTGCTTTTCTCGCAGTACGAATCATAGACACTGCATGGTTACATAGACTTTTTACATTCGTTAGTACGAATCAATTTTAAGACGTGAGACTATGTATGTAGCAAATTGCTAGAGGTCTACAATGTAGACACAATTAATTTGTCTACAATGTAAAATTGGATTAATCGTAGTAGAATTGAAATCGGTGTAGTAAAATTAATTATAATGAAAATTTCGAGTAGTAAAATTAATTGTGTGAGTAGTAAAATTTTGATAGTGTAGTAAAATTATTGTTAATTGTAGACACTTTTGGGTGTCTACACTGTAGACCTCTAGCATTGTCAAACTCTTCTCATGTTACGTGCATGAAAAATTTGATGTATATAACATGTGTAAATGTAATGCAGTCACTATCGTTCCTATATATATGAGACTACTATGCAAAACACTTGTATTATTTTTGCAACGAAAACTTATATATGTATAGTCAAATATCGAGTGCTCATCGGTCTCAGTTAACTCTTTAGTTTACGACGTTACAAAATTATGCATATATTTTGAAAAATGTAATCAATTTATCAAGACAGAGTTTATATATAGCCTAAATAACCATTGACCACAAATAGGGGACATACAGGTTTTCCAACATATCCTCGTATACTCGTATGCTCAACTCCTAATACATCGATCTACATAAAACGTGTTACCGCCTACTTTCATTCCCAAATGAAGATGGCCCCGACTATAATTAACCTGATTTGATCGTTTAATATCCTTCAAAATCTTGTATTAACATTAAAATTTCTTAATCTTCTAATTTAGATTGTCAAATTAAATTTTTTTTCTTTTGACAGTAAATTTATTATATTATATTATATTATACTCCGTACACCGTAGTTAGGTACTCCTCGATTCCGACCCGACCCGACCCGATAGTACACACTACCGTTGACTCAATAAATATAGCCCAACACAAAGAGGGCCTCCCTTATTAACCCAAGCCCACTTCTAACATAACCAATACAACGATCTCCTCCTCTGCTACTAGAGAAGAAACTTCACTCACAATTTTCCAGAGAACAAAAACGCCCAAAATTTCCCCCAAAAAAATCAATAAAATCAAAAACCCCTCGCAAATTTTCTAGGGTTAGGGTTTTGCTAATTCCAAAATCAAATCAATGGAGAACGACGAGGACACGAATTCCGGGCAGATGATGGAGGAGATCTACTCCAACGGCGGCGTTGAGAAAACCGAGGAACACCGACCAATCATAAGCAGCGAGCAACTCGACGTGGAAGCGTATGCGTCACTCTACTCCGGCAGGACCAAAATCATGCGCCTCTTGTTCATCGCAGGCCGGTGTGACAACCCTACTATGCAGCTTGAAGCGTTGCGTATGGCTTACGATGAGACTAAGAAGGGGGAAGATATTCAGCTTTTCAAGGAAGCTGCTCAGAAGATTGATGGGAGATTAGGGGCTGCTTATGATATGGATTTGGGTTGGGTTGAGTCTGTCGAAAGGCGGGCCGAGCTGAGGAAAGAGAAGTTGGAGAATGAGCTTAATGCTTATAGGGTATGGTGGATTATTTATTTTAACTGTGTTGTTTAAT
Organism: Spergularia azorica; assembly: GCA_038382645.1. Lineage (NCBI taxonomy): Eukaryota > Viridiplantae > Streptophyta > Magnoliopsida > Caryophyllales > Caryophyllaceae > Spergularia > Spergularia azorica. Next base: position 18,593,019 of record JBBYHQ010000008.1, read on the forward strand.
GGGTTGTTTTTATTAGTTTTGTTTCGAAATTTGATGGTTTTGTTTTGAATTATGTGGTTTTGTGATCTTGTTTAATGTGGGATTTTTCGGGTTTTTTTGTTGGTTGTTTGATTAGGGTTTGTGTTGGTGGATTGTTGTTTGGTTTGATTTATTTGGTTTCGAGAGTCGAAATTGTTGTCCTGATTGTGACTTTGAGGTTTGAACTGGGTTTCTCTAGGGCTAGGGCTGTTGCGTGCGCTGCTGGATTCGCTGATTTGACTGGTGGAATGTATTATTTGAGAGAATTATGCTGCATAAGTAGTGTACTAGTGCAAAAGCTAGAGGCTTTGAGAAGTATAATGTTCGATTTTGTAGGGCGATTTTTTAAAATAAGATAAGTTAACTACAAGGATTTGTCTTGTTGAGAACTTTCTAGTTTTAAAGGTTGTGACTTGTGATGTTCATGGGTCTTGTTCTTGTGGTTTGATTTATGCATTGACGAGTGATTCGTTGTGGGGATGGTTGGATTGATTTCAAGCATGAGATGCTATTATATACTTTGTGATACTTTTGGAATGTAGGCTTAGGAATCTCGGTTTAGTTTCTGTAGGATGTTCTATAGTCGTGTTGGATTCAGGGCAAGTTTAATGTTCAAAGGAAGTCGTGTTAGTTCTATGAGCTTGGAGGGTCTACCTTTTTGGGAACCCATAAATATGCTTTTATGTTGTTAGTTGTGTGTTGCTGGATCGCTGGTTGACTGGAAGAGTGTATCACTTTAGAGAATTATGCGGCCTGAGAAGTGTACTAGTGCAAAAGTCTTAGGCTTTGAGAAGTATAATGTTTATTTTTATAGGGTAACTTTTGATAATTAAGACGAGTTAACTACAAGCATCCGTTTGTTGGAAACTTTTTGTCTTAAAGGTTGTGACTTGTGAGGTTCATGGCTCTTAATCTTGTGATTTAATTTATGCAATGAGGAGGGCTTTGTTTGAGGGACAGTTGGATTGATTTCAAGCACAGACGGTTGGAATGTAGGCTGATGAAACTAGGTTAAATTTGCGTTGGATGTTCTATAGTCGTAGTGGATTAAGGGCAAGTTTAATGTTGAAAAGGTTCTGTTTGAACTTTGAAGTCGTGTCAATTTATGAGCTTGGAGGATCTACCCTTCTTGGGAACTCGTAACTATGCTTTTATGTTATTAGTTGTGCTGTCTTCATGATTTTTGTCCATGTCTTATCCCTTCTTAAAGCTGGAGAGAAACAAAATACTTATTTGTTCATTTGTGTGCATAGCCCTACTTCAGCATGCCATCACTGAGTAGGTTGTTTATTTGTGTGCATAGCCCTACTTCACTATGCCATCTAGAGTAAGGTCCCTGTGTTGAACGGAGGAAGGACGTGTCCTGAATGTGCACTAGATGAGTCACTCTCTATTCCCATGTAAATATACTGTAAAGGCCAGTGAATATTTCTGGTTTTGTCTTGTCTTATTGTCATTTGGACTGAGTTTTTTAAGGAAGAATTCTGAAATACTTATATACGCTTTTATGTTATATAGGCTGATGAAACCAGGTTAAATTTCGGTAGGATAATCTATAGTTCTAGTGGATTAAGGGCAAGTTTAATGTTGCAAAACGTTCTGTTTGAACTTTGAAGTCAGCTTGAGTTTAGAAGCTTGTAGGGTGTACACTTTTGGGAACTCATAACTATGCTTTTATATTAGTAGTTGTGTAATTTTATGATTTTTGTACATATTAAGGCTGGTGAGAAGCACAAATGGTTATTTGTTCATTTTTGTCCATAGCCCTACATCACTGTGCCATCATAGAGTAGGGGTCGCTGTGTTGAAAGGAGATAATGACGTCTCTTGAATGGTGCATTAGATGAGGCACTCTCTATTACGAAAAAAGCCAGTGTATATATCTGGTTTTGTATTGTCTTATTGTCATTTGGACTTGGTTGTTTAAGGTAGAAGCTCTGAAATTGCTCTACTTGGCCTATAATTATACATTTATTTTTATATTTGAAACACTTGAAAGGCACTTTAGGAAGCTGAACTTTAGTATTAGTAGTATGATATGCAGTCCAAGTTTCCATTTTTGCATCTTGGCACAGGATTCATGCTATAGAGATCTTTTGCTTTTCAGCATTGTATTCAATTTCTATTTTAGGCGTTGTGCATATCTATGCCAGGGTAAAATAGGATGCCATTTATTTCTGTTATCTTTGTATTTGCAGACAAATTTAATTAAAGAAAGCATCAGGATGGGATACAATGATTTTGGAGATTTCTTTTACGCCCATGGACAACTTGGAGATGCCTTCAAGAATTATGTCCGAACTCGTGATTATTGCACTACAGCAAAGCATATTGTTACTATGTGTCTAAATGCAATCCTTGTGAGCATTGAGTTGGGTCAGTTCCCGCATGTCAACAGCTATGTAAGCAAGGCTGAGCTGACACCTGAAGCTGTAGAGCCTGTTGTCGTTGCAAAACTTCGTTGTGCTGCTGGATTGGCTAACTTGGAGACAAGAAAATATAAAGCTGCTGCCCGTAAGGTTTGGTCTCTGTTACATTTTGTGGTGCTTCAGTTTCCCAAAATTCTCCGTGTGATGGTCCTCTCACTTATTTTTTTTATCTTAAGATGTGTCCACACCTTCTCAAATTATTACGTTTGAGGCTGGAGTGAGCCATAGTTTGTTCATGACAGTCATCCATAAACTAGTATTACTTGAGTATGTCAATTGGATGTAAGCTGTGAATCTCTCATGTGGTAAACTGACATCAGTATCATTTCACATGAATGGGTCAGCCTCAAGTATTTCTAGTTTCAGATCAGTACTTTGTACAGGTTACAAACCATATACCTATTCCTGTGGCAAGATGGTGTGTGAATACTCAGTGTGCCAATGATAGATAATCTTATAGGAGATTTATGTTGCGTTTGGAGCTGAATGTGTTGGCATCTTGGCATAACCATTTTTGTTGATGAAATCATAGATGCTAATGTTCTGTGAATAGTAGATATGCAGCTTTGTTCCACTCATTACTGGGTCCCTATTCTGCCCTGATGTTTTGAATATGGCCGGGTGCAACCATATTCCAGTCCTTGATGTGTCTACGAGAATGACTTGGGCTTAGACAGAGAGATATTTGAATATAATGAAATCCTTTACTAACATTAGCTTGCGTTTGATAGTGTAGCAGGAAGATAAATGTACACACCAGTTGAGTAAAATAAGCCATCTCTTCAGTTCTGGCATACTGCTGGTTTTAAAAATTTGCACTGAGTAATGATGTTTCTCCTTTTGTTGCTTAGGTGTATAGTCTTCGTGACCTCAAAAAAGCTGTTTAGTCTTTCCATGATCTTTTTTTACAGTTCAGTCTTTGTAAGACCTAAATCTTATATAGGTCCTTTAGGAAGTTTGCTTGATGCCTCATTTTTTTTTTTTTTTTGTGACTAATTACAATGTCGTGCAGTTAGTTACATTTTTATAGTCTGCTCATATTGTTGTACCAGAGGTCTTGATTCGCAATTTTGCTTCGTAAGAAACCCTTCAGTAAATTCTAGTGGAAGGTTCTTATTCTTCATAGACCTCTCCACCGTCTCCGGTTACGAAATTGACTTGCATTGATATGTTGCAGTTCTTGGAAGTTGGTCCTGAGCTGGGTAACAATTATTCAGAAGTGATCGCACCACAAGATGTTGCAACCTATGGTGGAGTTTGCGCACTTGCCACTTTTGATCGATCAGAACTTAAGGCATGTGCAGAACAGTCATCTGTGTGAGATTAAGTCTTTTGATCAACTATTAGAATGTGGGTCTGACCGTTTGATTATGTTTTCTAAATTTGTAGAGCAAAGTTATCGACAATCTAAACTTCAGGAACTTCTTGGAACTTGTGCCAGAGATAAGGGAGCTCATTAATGATTTCTATTCAAGGTAATTTATACTTCTATCTTTTTAGTTTTGTTGCTGTTGTTGCATGCCTGCTTTTTTCGTGAATGCTTCTACAAGCATGACAGCTTTTATATGTGAGCAGAGGATTGTTCCTAGCAATATAGGCACTTAACTGCCTAACTAAAACTTAGTATGACCAATTGATGCTACTATTGGTTCCTCATTCTTTCTAAATTCTTTGTAATGAGTTCATTCTGCTTACACTTACAACACAACAACCAAGTCTTATTCCCAAAATGATTGGGGTTGGCTAACATGAATAGTCATCTGGTAACTGCCTTGCGTATGCCATAAAAATTTAAAACAACATTGTGGACCATTTAGGAATATTGAAATACTTTCAAAAATTTTAAAAAAAAAAAAATCATGGCTCCTGGTTTGATGTCATAGAATTGTGATTGCAACTTGCAAGTTGGAAGATGTGGGAATGGAGGAGTCAGATGTTTAGGTTGTATGTGGATAGCCTGATAGCTTGTGTGGTTATTTCTTTTGGTGGATTTGGCATGAAGTGGATGCCCTTTAGCTCTGTTTCGATTTAAGGCCAAATCCTTTGTTCTAATGCTTTGTGGTAACTCTTTTTTTGTGTGGTGAAACTCTTATAGTTCTGTGTTTACTATCTGTGACCTTTATTCTTGGTAATTTGTTGCAGTCGTTATGCTTCTTGCCTTGAGTATCTGGGGAATCTTAAAGCCAACCTGCTGCTTGATATTCACTTACATGATCATGTCGAGACTTTGTACAAGGAGATTCGTCACAAGGCCTTGATTCAATATACACTACCTTTTGTTTCTGTTGATTTGAACATGATGTCAAATGCTTTCAAGACCAGTGTTTCAGGATTGCAGAAGGAACTCGAGACTTTGATCACTAACAACCAAATTCAGGTATATTCTTTGTACTACTGCTGCATTTTGCAATTGAATTTCATTTCTTTAGAATGTATCTTCTTGGCTTCCATTGTTGCTAATACGACCTACCAACCTATGCAGGCACGTATTGACTCCCATAACAAGATTCTGTATGCACGTCATGCAGACCAGAGAAATGCGACTTTCCAACGTGTGTTACAGACAGGTGCTGGGTTTGACTCCGATGTTAGGTCAATGTTGCTCAGGTCGAAGGTAATCAAGCATGATTTCTCTCACAAGCACCCGAGGAGAATGTAACTCAATTTTCAGAATCAGGGGATCATGTAGTTGGAGATGCTTAGCCATGGAAGATGTACGTGATTTTTGGGGGAGCACTCAGCTATGGAGAGAGTTCGAATGTGTCTTCGTGCACAGTTAATATTTTGGCCGTTTTGTGCATACTTGTACACTCTTTAAGTTTCAATAGTTGCAGTAGAGATGGTCGATAATTTCAATAGTTTCAATATCTTAAACATCACTCGCCAGTCGCCATGGAAATAGAAATCCAATATCGTGGATTATATCATCAGTCGAAATCAAGTTGGAACTTTTTTCATACTTCCTATCATTAGCCATCTAACAGCATTGCAGGAATTACAACAATTGGCTTTTTAGGGCGGAAAATAGTCGATAAATATTAGCGCTACACATGACCAAATTAGCAATTATCAAACGAAAAGAGTTAATTCTCCATGGCCTTATTTGTACCACAATGTGATACTTGATAATAAAATTACAACAACCGTTAAATCAAAGTTAAGTTTCGCCAATTTTCTTAATTGTCAAAATCTCGAAAAGGGCTATATGATAATGTCCTTTAATTCTCGTTGAATTGATGATACGACTAAGATATATCAATTCAAGTAGCGTAAATTTTCATGATATGCCAATATGTCAAATTCTCGACTATGAATTATGTCATATCTTCTTGGCGAATCGATAATACGACTAGAGGTTACTCTATACTTCGTATTAAATCGAGTTCCGCAAATTCTCTTTTAACTTTGTCAAATGTGTGGAACCTACCCACCGGTTATCTGGTTCGATCTGCCGCCATTCCCCAAAAAATTCCCACCACCGTCACTTGTTCTTTCAGTAGCACTTCAACACTGAGAAGAGAGAGATTTGAGTTTCCTTCATTAGAAACACCAAATAGATCCAATCCAAAGTTTTATTAATTTGAGACCTAGAAATAAAAATGGGTCATACAAATCTGGGATCACCCAAAAAAACCAGCAAAAAATGGAAACTCTTAGATATAGTAACAGCATTCTTTTTCTTCCTAGTAATCCTGTTTTTTCTCCTGGTTTTTACCCGTTTGGGGGACCCACTTGCAGCTTCGGGTCGCCAGACCATGCTCCGGACCTCGGTGGAGGATCCGAAGCAAAGGGGTAAGCTTGTTGTTGCCATTGAAGATGGCGTGAGGAAGAAGATTGAAGCTTGCCCTGAAGAGTATGTGGATTATATGCCTTGTGAGGATCCTAACAGGAACAGTCACTTGAGTAGAGTGATGAACTTTTATAGGGAAAGACATTGTCCTAAACCTGAGGAGGAACCCCTTTGTTTGATCCCTCCCCCTAAAGGGTATAAGGTTCCTGTTCAATGGCCTGAAAGCTTGCACAAGGTATAATCTTTTCGGGTTTTTCGTAATGGATTGGATTGGATTAGATTATAATGCCCGACTTTTGGGGGATTTTATTTGATGGTTGTGGTACTTGGTTGGGAATTTGTGATCATTGTGTGAAGTCTGATTTGCTTTGGGTGTGTAATGTGGTGTGTGATTGCAAAAGATATAGTGTAACTTACTCTATCTCCTTTGGTTGTCTATTTGTTTATGGTTCTAGTAGTACTTGGTTGTATATAGTATTATGTAACAGAAAATCTTCCTAGCCAAGGTTTAATCTTTTCAAAATTTAGTTTCGTGTGCATATTTCTCTCAGGTAGTACTTGTGTTGGATTGGATTAGATTGTAATGCCCGAGTTGTGGGGATTTCTGATTGATGGTTGTAGACTTGTAGTACTTGGTTTGAATTGTGATCATTGTGTTCTACTATGTTGATTATAATGTGGTCTTTGTTAAGTTAGATTTGCTTTAGGTGCGTGGATGCAGTGTAAATTACTCATCTCCTTTGGTTTTTTAATTTACTTATGGTTCTAGTTGTACTTGGTTGTATATTGTATAGGTAACAAACAATCTTCCTAGCTAGCAGGGGTAAGGTTGCGTAGATCTTGAGGTTTTCCGGGACCTGCTTTCCGTGGATTCGTACTGTGTCTGTGTTGTTATATGTTGCCGAATTATGCCATTATTTTTTTGATCGATTTTGGCTGGGAACGTAGTTTTGTAGTGGTGGTGATTCATACTAGGTTGTGTTATGGATCTAAAACCGAATTTGAAAGCCAAGTGATTGTTTTGGATGATTAGGCTTGATGGGTTTTGTGTAAAGTGAATTTGGATTCACTTTGACAATTGAGTTTCTAGGTGGGTGAGGAATGGGAGGTTGTTTTGAGTTTTAGTTGTGGATATGAGATGGTAAATAGCTTGGCTGGTAATAATGTAGTAATCCGTTTCGATTTTTTTGATGGAATAATTAGCCTTTTTGCTTCATGCTACAATTAGAATTGGCCAAATACCGGTAGTGGGCTGCTGCATTGGGCAGGCAAGGGTGGGGAAGGGATGTTGTCAGATGAAAGACATGGCTGACCAGGGTCTTCTGAATCTTGGTGCATATGGATTACTCTTAAGCAACCTCGTTTGACTGGATTCAGCTGAATGGTGTTTTTAACAAGTATGATGTTGAGGTATAACCTCTAAGTGGTGACTTGTAAAACATTTCTCTCACAGTTTTTGAATATGCACAAGAGATGTGTGATGTGTTACTGTGCATTGAGAGTTAGATTCATAAGTTAATTTCATGAAAATATGCAACTTTAATGCTTCCTTTTCTCTTGGTTGACCACATACTTAACTGTCTACTCTGTTTCTCTGATATCATGAATCTGTGTTTGCTGCTGAAGTATTACTGCAATAGAATCATTATGCTAGCCGCCTAGCCCAATTGTACGTGTACTCATCATCTTACATGTAGATTGTCTGATGTTGTGATACTCACTCATGTTGATTTAGCATATGCTTGTGATTCATTAGATTTGTCACCTTGGTCCAATGTATGCTTTACCTGTTTTCCTTACATGGGCCAGATCCTGGGATAATTATATCTTGGTTCATCACTGCTATGCAGATTTGGCATTCAAATATGCCATACAACAAGATCGCGGATCGGAAAGGTCATCAGGGATGGATGAAAAAAGAAGGCCAACACTTCATTTTCCCCGGTGGGGGCACTATGTTTCCTGATGGAGCAGTACAGTATATTGAGAAACTTGGACAATATATCCCCATCAAAGGTGGAGTCTTGAGGACAGCTCTTGATATGGGATGTGGGGTAAGGTGCTTAGCTTTCTTTTGTCACTGCTCGAAGGTCTGCTGTTTGTGAGATTGAGAACTTTACCCTTCATACAGGTGGCTAGTTTTGGGGGTTTTCTTTTATCAGAGGATATTATGACACTTTCATTTGCTCCCCGAGACTCGCACAAATCTCAAATCCAATTTGCTTTAGAAAGAGGAGTCCCGGCTATGGTTGCTATGCTTGGCACACGTAGACTCCCCTTTCCTGCATTCTCGTTTGACTTGGTGCACTGTTCAAGATGTTTGATCCCATTCACTGCCTATAGTGAGTTGATTATGACTAGTTACTCATTTAATGCCCAGATATGCACCCCCCCCCCCCATTTTCTGCTTTTAATTGATGTAATATGATGAACTTGGCTTGCAGATGCATCATATTTCATTGAAGTGGATCGTGTGCTTCGCCCAGGAGGAAATCTGGTAATCTCTGGCCCTCCTGTGCAGTGGGCCAAACAAGACAAAGAATGGGCTGATCTTCAGGGAATCGCTAGAGCATTGTGTTATGAGCTTATTGCCGTTGATGGGAATACGGTCATCTGGAAAAAACCTTCAGGGAATACATGCTTTCCAAACCAAAATGAATTTGGGGCTGCCTTGTGCGATGAGTCTGATGATCCAAGTTATGCATGGTATAGCTTGAGACATTGGCCCTTTTTTCTGTGTGTTATAACCTGAAATTGTTAGATTTTTTTTTTTTTTTTTTTTTTTTTTTTTTGCTCTTGAAATTGATAAATCAACTCCATAAAGGTGGAACGATGAATTTAAACATAATTCTCATCATGCTCTTCTTTTATAATAAGTAATTTGTCTTAAAGGGTACCTTTCTTCACAGGTACTCTAAATTGACAACATGTGTGAGTAGGACCTCCTACGTGAAAGGGGATATTAGTGTTGGAGCTATACCAAAATGGCCAAAGAGGCTAACAAAAGCTTCTTCCCGGGTGACCCAAATTAAGAATGGTTTAGATGTGTTTGAAGCTGATGCCAGAAGGTGGGCTAGGAGAATTTCTTATTACAAGGACTCCTTGAAATTAAAGCTTGGAACCTCAGCTGTGCGCAACATCATGGACATGAATGCATTTTTTGGAGGTTTTGCAGCAGCTCTTGTATCTGATCCTGTGTGGGTTATGAATGTGGTTCCTCCTCATAGGCCTTCAACTTTGGATGTTATTTTTGACAGAGGCTTGATAGGGGTCTATCATGATTGGTAAGTTACCCGTATTATATTTTGTAATGCAATATGGATTCTGCCTTTGCACGTGTTTTGTTTGCACTGACTTGTCTTTAGAATTGAACAGATTACTAAGTAGAAATTTGCTAATGGCTACCAGGAGAAGCAGATTGAATTTCTTGTATATTTGTGTTTAACATTGTGTTTCAAGCTTTCATGCAAACTGTGGAAGACGTCATTTACCCTGTTTTGTTTGGGTGACTGGCATTGCCATTGCAACTCGATTATTAAGACAAACCGATGAGTTGTTATAGCAAGATGTAAAACAAGGAGATTTTATTTTTATAACCAACACTGTGCTTAGAGGTTCTCCCCATAAACACTCACCCAAGAAATTTGGAAGTTTGTCATCTCCCAAGTAAGGCGTAATTGCATTTTCATGTCACCTTTAAGGTAGATGTAATACAAATATGCACTTGGACTATTGAAAGTAGCCATGAGTCTACATTGTCTTGGCTGAGCAGTTACAGGCTTTAGGAAATTCAGTCTCAGTAAATTTCTCACAGGTGATGGCCAATTCAACAATGGATTCGTCCTAGCTGTAAAGATATTTGTTTTCGGTATCCCTTGTTGACCATCCCAAACGCAAATACTTGAGCAATCTTCATCTGACATCACTTTTGTTAGAAGCCTGAAAATGAGTCCTTGGAGATAATTGAAAAATAGAAAAGAAGATGTGTTTTTCAAGATGCCTTGCCAAGTCTTTCTTGCTGTCTATTCCAGTAGGAATCACAGTTTCACCAGTAGCAGTCCATTCTAGCCAAAGTTAAATCAAGCTATATTATTTCAGAATTGCTAGTTGTTTGTGCGAGTAGTCGGCGATTTGCTGTAGTACCAGCTTTTGATGTTTATGCACATACTTAGTCATTATCACAGTGAGTTAGCTTGTTTTTCTGGTGGAAAATTTGAAAGGGCTAATGTGAAGAAAGATACAACCTTTTGAGCCAAAAAACAAAAAGTAGAAACTGCTATATAGAGGGAAATCGCATTTATTTAATATCAAAATAATGAATCCTAAGACAAGTAGTTTAATTTTATTAGTGATCATGTAAACCAAATTTCTCTATAATGAGTTGTTCTTTGTGTTACGGGTAACATTTTTGAAGCCAGTGTAACCTTGTTTAGGCCAACTAAACAAGTACCAGGTGTCTATTGGGGTTATTTTTTCAAATTTATGCATGTTGCTTTTGATGTTTTTATTGTGTGCTTGGGATGGCATTAGTCTTGTTGAAAACGTAAAACATAGATGATCTAAAGTACCTGACCTGTTTCACAAATAGTTTTTCGTTTTTCATATTTTATCGAAGGTAAGTTAAAAATAATAACCAATTCATGAACGCAAAATGTGGAGTTACATTTTACCCTTGATTAGTTTCTGTGGTAGAAAGTGAAAGCTGCATGTCTGTCTTATCTGCCTAACAGTGCTCTCGTCATGGATGCTAGCTGCAAGCTTGCCAAATTCTTTTGTCTTTAGAAATCTGCTGTTGGTATATGTTCAGATAATTATCCTTCTCAAGGTCGTCATGTGATGTTCTGTGTCTGGCTTGAATAGGTGTGAGCCTTTCTCGACATATCCTCGGACTTATGATTTCCTCCATGTATCTGGTATTGAGTCACTTATTAAAGATTCAGCTTCAGGCAAAAATAGGTAAGTTCATATGCCTTGAACTTTCATTGTGTCTTCAATTTGCTATTTTGCTTGTCCAAGTTAATGGCCAATTGGCCATTTTGCTGTTATGTCGCTCAGTATCAGTGGTCCTATTGTACTTCTAATCATTATGAGAATGTGTACAACCTTTTTTGTTTGTCCGCTGGGCGTCCTTATATTTTGCTCTTTAGTATTAAGGTTCGGAGAGTGGATTCAGAGTGTTAAAATAATATGGTTAATGTACTTGATAGTTTCAAACAATTAAGTACAGATGAACTTTCTAGGTAGCTCGGCATTGTGTTTAAAGATCTTATGCAAAGGAAAAATCTATAACCTACATAATACTAGGTTGGTGCTTGTGAAAGTTACAAGTCAACAACCACCACCAAGCCTTGTTCCCAAAATGATTTGGGGTCAGCTAACATGAATCGTCATCCAGTAACCGTCTTGTGTATGCCATAAAATTGTCAAAGTTCCAAGATTCGACAAAAAAACAAGGTCGCTGAGGAAGTCTCAATTTAGCCAAGCTAAGTATGGTGATGAGTTAGTATGGACAAAAGTTTTCCCAAATTTAAGTCGCGGCTGCTGCTGCATTCTCTTTCCAAACATATTTGTGAATCTTGACGTAGGAAAGGTGAAAAATGTTTGAGAGAAAACCCACCTCCAGCTATCCTAACCCTTGGTAGTAATTATACTGCTGTACCACATACAGATGCAACATTGACGGAGTGCATAGTTCTCATTAACGTATAGCATTTGTATCCTGACCTTTCGAATTTCAAGAATGTAAAGAGCTATTCATCGCCCTTTTAAAATTCGACGGTGAGAGTTGCGGGGCAGAGGATGGAGGAGAGATTGTGATGGTGGGAAGGTTGGCTCCATGCGGCTTAGGGCCTTAGTAGGCAGTGATGAATGATGGGCAGGGGACTGAGATGAGGAAAGGGCATCGTTGGAAAAAGGAGAAGGAAAGTGTGAATTGAAAGTATTTTAGCTAGTACCGTAGATCCCCATTCTTATAAATTGATCTCGCTGCCCCACTTTCTGTCCCAAGAACTATATTTCAAAATGAGCACACGACTTGGAAAAAAAGCAAGAAAAGTGGAGAGCGCGTGATGCTTCTTTAAATCCTACAATATTTTCTTGACTAGCTTGATCATTGCAAGTTGGATATGAGGTGCAATACAATTGTCAGGGTCCAGAGTTGGTCTGGCACATGATGCAGGGGAGGGGTGCCACATAGAGCGTCAGACTAGAATGGTTAATGGGGTAATGCTGTGAATGGATTGCAGATCGAGTACAGCTTCTTTGTCTTAGTAAGAGATTTGACAAACAAGATAGAAACAGAACGAATGAAGTAGAACTACTTTCTGGGGTAAACAGGCTAACTTGCAATGATTTTACAAACAGTATCCTCATGAAATCCCTTTGGAACTTTTCCGCAAAGATTAATACAAAACAAATCTTATCAGCTGTAAATATTCAGACACAAGCAATTCCCGACTGGCCCTAGAGTGTGAGAGTAGTCTTGGGATTGGATTTAGCGTGTGTTCGGGAGAGGTTTTTGAGTAGAGGTTCGGGGTTAAACCAAGGCAAGACTTTCCGCGTTCAGCAGCCTAGCATTTTAGTTTGATCTTGGGATTTTTGTTAGCTTATCACAACTGCTAGATTCTAACGTTTTGGTATCAATTCTGTCACTACTACTGTATGTCATCTTCTTCCGTAGCTTTATTTTCAAATGTACCCTGACAATAGACCTTACTCCTTTGCCCTTGCAGATGTAACCTTGTCGATATCATGATTGAAATGGACCGGATATTGCGGCCTGAAGGAACAGTTGTGGTGAGAGATAGACCCGAGATCCTGGACAAAGTGAGCCGCGTTGCTCACGCCGTAAGGTGGACTACCACCATCCATGAGAAGGAACCTGAATCAAACGGGAGTGATAGAATTCTGGTGGCAACCAAAACTTTGTGGACTGCAGATCATTAAAACTGATGTAACACTATTCCTTTTGTAGAGCCACTAGTCTTAGTAATGTAAAATTTTCCCGAGTTGTATCTTTTATAGCCATATATATGTGAAAACCAACTTGCGATTTTATACGAAGTTACCGAGTTGATTCTAGCATTGCAGATTTCCAGATTTGAACCTTTGTGAATATGTCTTCGGACCTTACTGAGTTAACTCGGGTCGGGCTTGGCTTAAAGCCCTCGTGTAGGTGTGACTTCAAACTTTCTAAATTAAGTAGGTATCGATTCAAATGAGGGGAAAGAATGGAAAACGATATGCAATGTCCCAAGTCTGTCATGTCATGTCATATCTTACCTTCAATCAAAGAAAAAGTCGGTCCAACAAATCGGTAAATTCTTAAGGTTTTGGGATGAGTTTTCAATTGATGTATCTCAAATTCTCGATTTCAAGTTTTCGATTTTCTGTCATCATGACCGATTTTCTCATGCAAGTTTTTGCATTGCCCGGACGACCCGGTTGGAGATCATACAACGTACAACTAGCCATTCCTGCTACCAGAAAGAGCAACATTCTATCGCCATCAGTCTAGAATGCATGACATTTAATTAAGTTTCGTCATCCCTCCATAAAAGCGTGACTTACAAGCTTCAGAATCATTACCAATTCAAAATGCATGCAAAAGAAACCAGTCCACATAACTCAAACAATTAAGTCTCTCATAATTAATTTCTTCTCAAATAATAAAGAAAAAAAATGTCACATTAATTGAACTATATGTTTGCTAGCTAGCAGCACAGCATGCCTTCATTGCCTTTTTTATTTTCCTTTTGACATCGGTAATCTGCTAATATTACGAGGCCAGGAGAAATACACGATAATTTATCAAATCGAAAATACCCTTAAGTAAGTCGATCGAACCACACTCACATGACTTCATTGTCACATATATTTTGTAGCTTCCGTGGTTTGAGGAGGGACAATTTTCCGTTTGTCATGGAACATTTTCAACTATCTTGATTGTAGTACATATGACCATTTCCAAATGTGAGTGAGACCATAATTTTTTATCCTTGGAAAATGTTAATCATGCTTTTGGAACCCAAGTTCGATACAGAACAATCACTTTCATTAATTATGTCGCAAATTGTAAGGGATCCCCAAATCCTATAGGGACTACTAGTATTAATTGTTCAAGTCATCATTGTTCATGATTTGTTCATAATTGTGCAAAGCGATTGATCTTTTTGCTTTTGCAGCATAAATATCTACTAGTTATTTAACATTGGAGCAGGTTCAAATATATATAAATTAAACTAGATTAAGACTTTACGATATATCGAGAATCCTTGGACATGAGATAAGCCTCATTATACTCACATGCATCATGTAATTGTAGTACGAGCCACATATTATGGACATCCATCGGAATTTGTTGGTGTTGCTGCATAGGATCATATGTAATCGTAAGGGAGCAAAGAGAGTGGATGTTTAGAACCGAAATGTTATAGTGATGAACTAAACTAGATCGTTAAAGGTTGGATCGAATAAACATTTATGCGAAATGAATAAGACCTTGAATCGGTATGACTGTATGAGTGTGTGTATTCACATAATTGGTCATTGCTACATGACTTAGAATTGAAGGAAACCTAAAATGTAACGGGGTAAAGATTCGAATTGCTGGGAGATCCATGCAATTAGATTCCAATAACATTAATGAATATTCCTAGGGCTTGCTGCGGTAAATAATTATTAGGACACTAATTATCGTACTAATCCTCTTGCTCCTTTGCTAATCCAGTTGTCATCTCATTAAATCAAACCTACATAATTAATGACGGTCCAACTTCTTAATTACTCCTCCAAAAAATTTAAACAAGCAAGATAAAAACTTTAAAAATGACCCAAATTGATGTGTCAATGAGTAAATGAGTAGATTATCAATGAAGCCTCTCATGCATATTTAAGATTCAAATGCAGTGGCAAAGATTTTGAATGATGACTTGTTGAGGAACTTCAGGGGAAAGAAATTTGAACTTAATCATATTGTTAGATTCATAGTATTTCCTACAAATTACTCAGTAGTATAATAACTCATAATTTGTAAGACGACACTCATATTTTTTTTGAGACATATTATTGCATAGTCTCATGAGTGTTTCGAAATGTGAGAATTACATGTAAAAATACGGAGGGATGTGTCAATGTAGTAAAATGAGTGGAGTATTAATGAAGCTTCTCATGCATATTTAAGATCCAAATGTAATGGCAAAGATTTGAATGTGCAACACCCACAAATTTTGGTGTGGTGGGTGTTAATAGTAGTATTAATTGCTGAATCAAAAATTTAATTGGCGAGTAATAACTTCTTTGGTACGTTGAAATTGATGCATGACGATCGATGGGTTGCACCTCTGGAATGCATGTGATGATATTAACATCTCACCGTTATTATAAAGTCATCATCACATAATTTTGCAGTTTTTTGTAGGTCATATAGGAGACCCTTTTATGTTTTATGAGTTATTACGCCTCTTCTTTTTTTATTTATTGGCACCAAATCTTTGAATTCTCTCCTACTATCTTGTTTCCTCACGCTACTCGATCAAGTAGTAGTCTGTGTATCTAAGTCTTTGTCGAGAGGAGTTTTAGGGTGTTTGACAAGTACCACAAAGCACCATGATAAATCACTTTTTAAATAAATTAATAAATTTTCTAAAAGGAAAACATTATCAAATTATATTAAATATAGTTTGTACAATGTATACATAAGCATAAAAGATTAAATAAATGCAATTAACCTTCTTTTTTTTTTTTTGTTATTTACAATAAAATTTATAAAAAAAAACTAAATTAAAATAATGGATGGTGTAGATTGATTTTTAAGATTATGGATGGTTGAGATGATGACTCTTATGATGCTTTGCGGTACTTGTCAAGGACGTTAGAATTACTCCTTTGTCAATGGACTATGTAATAACCTTACCTCAAATCCATTGGTATTGTTTTTTTGATGTACTAATACTTCTAAGAGTAGATAGCTTAGGTTTAATTTAATTTTGTGTTTCTCTAGTTCGATATGGAGGAAATTACGATGATGTGTGATAAAATTTAAAGGTTTATATTATGATCCACACATATAGAAGACACTTCTAACCATGCATGATAGGTTCAATAATTCATCGAGTCAATCAGTCATCACTACAGATAAATTGGTGATTCCACGAAAATTGTTTGTGGAGACCTCTAAATCCTGTTGTTAGGAATATGATCACATATTAACGCTTGATTCTATCTAGGTAAATAAATGAATCAGTAATTGATGTATATATAGGTGAGGTGATTCAAAGTGGATATTAATAATAAGTATTGCGAAGATACAAGGGGTGTAAACAGTATACCACAGTGTAATTGCGAGATAGATAGTCGTCCATGAAGGTGGTTATAATTAGTTCCCGCTAACATGAACCAAATCAAGAAGTTTCGCGCAATGTAGTAGTATGACAGAAATTAATAAATGTTTTAGACCTTAATTAGTCCGCAAATTGGATGTATTATTCTACAAGTTCAGTAATGTATTACTCGATAGAGAATAGGAATAAAATAGAAGGGCTAGCTATAAACCTATATATACATGCATAGTTAATACTCACATTAAAAGGCCTACATTTGGGCAAATCTTGCGGGCGAAGCTTATCTACAAGCTACTACGGTCTTAAATGGGATGTATGGGGATTTGGGATTTTGATTATTCCTTTTGTTTCAACAAGTAATACCACTTCAATTTCTAATCATCATCTTTTGTATACTCGTACTTCTTATGTTCGACTTTGAGCGTAGCACTTATTATTATTTCTAGCTAGTTGTCATTATAAATGATTACGAGGCTTGATTTCTCCAAATTCGTAGCTGCAAAACTCAGCTTGTGTTTCTACCCTCTCACTCAAGCTAAGGGTTAATAGTAATAATAATATATGAAGTCTCAAACACTATGTAAGACACTACTTCAGGTTTCAAATCCGCATAACTGATATATCTACTCCGTGTATAAGTTAGTCACCTACATACATATACAATAACTCATTAGACTCAGTAATATTGATCCTCAATCCTCAGACATATATACACACCACCATACAAACACGTAATAGTTCTTTCTGTCGCTCGATGTCTTGAGAGATTTCTCATCAACCGATTACCCAGCCCGTTAGTTATCGTCCATAAGACAACCTAGTACATACTAGCTTAGCTCCCAGTCCCATCACTAGTGATATGAGCATACAAGAAATGTCCATATGGTATTAATCACTCTATATATACATAATGACAACCCAGGCCATATATGATGAGAACATATATAAAATCACTGTCTCCAAGACACAATTAAGACACAAGTAGTGTATGTGAGCACTTAACCCATATATGCAAGCATGCACAAATTAATGAAAGAATTATGCGAAATTCCAAACAAATTAATGTGCTACATATACGCATAGTAATAATAATATTGCATGTCCACACATTATTATTGCCAATCCAAATATATAATCACGGTGGATCCTTGTTTCATCATTAAGATGGAACAACAACACATAAATTTAGCCGCTGAATCATTGTCTCACCGTCATATATACATTATGGAGTAGCTAGATATATAGCTAAGGTTTAATTCGAGCAATAATTACAAGTTTCGCACGCAGTAAAATTTTCTTTATAATTTCGTAGTCAACCGAACCAATAACCTAATAATAATTTTTTGAATGCACAACGAGAAAGAGTTTACTTTTAATTCGAACATAATATTAATAATAGTATATTGCATGTGACCATGCAATTCATTTAATTTTATAAATGTATGTACAATAACCCCAAGTCTCATATGAGACCGTCTCACGTGAGACCAACACACTGAAATAATAAATAATCATATTTATATTTCAGTTTTGTGTGTGTTGGTCTCACAATAACTTATGGTGAGACCGTCTCACACAAGACTTACTGGTACAATAATAAGGAGTTTTTTGTTTACTACTACAAGCTAAGTTTAATTATGTTTATGCAACAAGCATTAAGTGTCTCACTAGTATCTGTTAATTAATCAGCCAATAATTGATCTTTTTGACCTAATTAATCCTGGATGTGATTTAGAATTTTGAACTGGGTTTGGATCTGAACTTGAAAGCAATATAGTGCCCTATGACTACGTCTAAAGTTGCATTACAATTGATTCAATTCTTAAACTCATTAAATATTATGGAATTATAATGTTGTCTCGTTAAATTAGCGTGAGACTTAGATATGTATACCGCATTGCATGTATATATATATGTCGTAGATCTTGCATTGGTTTCACTCAAAATAGTTTTTAGTTTTCATTTTATTATTATGACTTACACTTTTTCAATGCTCCCTGGATGGCAATTTGCAAGTATTATGAAGTATTAAGGAGTCTCACTGACGGCTATTCCACATAGGCAATGAAATTAACAGTAGCAGTTAGTTGCTAATTAATAATCTGTAATCACGAATTTTTCATAATGTGAATATGCGCGCTAATTAATTAAGTCATGGAAATTTAAAGGAATGTGACTATTGTATCCTTAGCTTGCTCTTTACTCTTCAGTCTACGAATCCGCCACCAGCTTAGCTTGTGGGTAAAAATGAAGGGGGCAATGAAGTCAAATAATGAAACTACTGAGGACGTAGCAATAATGACATATCATTCGACGGATTAAGCGACTCAAATAAACGCATCAATTCAAGACCACAGTCAGTGCCCCATCAAATGCTATGAGCCTATGACTAAAGCAAAAGCGGATTATTAATGGTTAGTACTTAGTTGTTTGTTGGCTTGTTGCGCATATATAGTTCTTGATATATAATTCGTGGAGATTAGAGTTCTAAGGTGCTCGACAACGTACAGTTAAAATATAACAAAGTGTCTAAATAGTTCAAAAAAACAAAAAAAACAGATTGACTTGTACTCCTTCCATTTCATTAGGTTCTTTGCATAAAATGGAGGGAGTAGAAGATTGCGTTACAAGGCTAGATTTACATCTGAACTAAATAGCATGCGTGAAGAGGTAAAATGACAATATGGAACCAGCAGGCGGCCACTTTGTAGCCCTACATTTGATATGTGGTCTTGAACCATAAAATTATAATTGGGGCTAATTAATATAATGTACGTGTTGAGGGATGAATCAGCGAAATCAATTTGAAAGTATTCTCGTCAAGCTAAAAGGTCAAGTCTCTGTCAAAGGTTTTACACTTCAACAATGCTTATATGCTCTCGGGAGCACAAGGAGCATGGTGGTCCTCCTCACAATAGAGGAGTAGGGGCCACACTTAAATAGATTTTAAATTATTTTAAGTGTGGTCCCCACCCCTCTATTGTGAGAAGGACCACCATGTCCATTGTACTCCCGCGAGCATGGTATAATTTGCGACACTTCAATAGAAACCAAATTAGTTTGTACGCCTATTTTACGTGATGGTAGGTTTAATATACATGTACCTCGATCACTAGTTGCATATCTTTCCGAGGTATGTTATTAGTCATTGGAAAGTTGAGACGATAAATTCTAAACAGACGTGGAATTATTGGTACCTAAATCATATACGGAGTATATATTTTTGGAAATGATGCTCTCTAAAGTAGACACTGACACAAAGCATGATACAAGTATAAAAAATACTAGTGCTTTTACCCGTGCAAATAATTGCACAGGTTGTCATAACACAATTTTATTGGAACTGATTTTAATTTAAAATTATTTATATAAGTACTTGCTAATACTATAAGTATAAAATGTTGTTACGTTTTAATTTACAACAATAGTGACAGTTAGAGTTTAGAATAGGTTTGAACGTTTGACACACTGGAGTATACTGGATATGGAGTGGACAAATCAACCGTGCTGATCGGGCGATAATATAACCAATGAATAGTAGATGTCATAGTTGGAGATTCAGTTAGATAACTGCACCTAATGTTGGAATTTTTTTTTTAGAGAAACACGTGATCACATCATCAAATGTTGTGGTCATATCGAAGTAAATAAAAAATTAGCATATAAACAAATGCTGTCATTTATGATTACTCGTAAAATTGTAGTAGGTAATTGAATCATGTGAAACTCAAATCTCAAAGTTAAAAACACTATTTGAAGGTGTTTATTACAATTGTTAATAATTTGGGTAATTTCGAAAAAATATTCTTACATGTATATGTGTTGAGTATATTTTCTTATCACTTGTATGTTTCATTAGGCTTAGACTTGCATTGTCTATTTATACCCTAACCCATTTTTCTGTCTTAATTGCTACTTCGTTTTTTTTAAAAAATCTTTATATATATTGCCTTCATTTGGAGAAATTCATTAATAATTTAAAATTCGATTACTTAACCCGTAGGCGGTAGGACACTAATAAATGCAATTAAGACAATTGTAGTTCATATACCCGTGCTAAAGTTTATAAAGTTTATATTGCATCAAAACTTTACGCGGTAGGTGGTAGGACTCTATTAAACCTCAAACTTTCCTGTTTCATTTGGCTTAGGGTTGCGTTATTTATAAATTGAGCCATGTTTTTTTTTTGTCTCAATTGTCACTATTGTTTATTTAATATATCTTTATATATTGCCTTCATTTTGGATAAGTTCCTTAGTAATTGAAATTTAGGTCACTTAACCCGTAGGTGGTAGGAAAATATTAATTTAATAGGGTAAGACTACAATAGTTTCTTACACCCGTGCTAAACTTTATAAAGTGATTATTGTCCATATATATGGAATATGCTTCTTTTTTTCCGACGAATACTCCGGTAAAAATGGAGTAAGTAATATCATATGTTCACAGCGATGATAGGTTTACATTGAATATTAAATGAATTTGTTCATCCTCATAGGTATGCTTGTATTTTAACGTATCTGCGTATTAGATGTGTAAATTCTATCTCTTTTGCACTCTACCTTTAAATCATGTTAATAAAATCGGTATTGAACGGACCTATGTTATGGAATCGGCTCGCTCGTTGACACAATTAGACCCATACTTCAAATATAATATAAAATAAACTAAACAAAAAAATACATTAGAAGAATATATACGATTAATAATATTTCAAAAATTAAGGGCCTGTTTGGTATCGTTTTCTCTTTTCTTGAAAACCAAAGTTCCGTTTTTGAAAATTAAAAAAAAAAAAGTGGTTTTCATTTTCCAATTGTCAAGTTTCATTTTCTGTATGACTATAATAGAAACAAACAGTTGATTTTGTAACTCATTTAACTAAAATTTTTATGCAAAACAAAATACCAAAAAATGAAAAACGGCAGTGATATCGAACAGAACTTAAGGGCCCGTTCGGTATCACTGCCGTTTTTGGGTTTTGTTTTTTTTGCGTAAAAAATTTAGTTAAATAAATTACAAAATTAACTTCAAATTATTTGGTTGTATAATAGTCATATAGAAAATGAAAACTGACAACTTATAGCCGGCGTTTGGTAACAACTAAACCATAGGAATTTAATTTTATAAATGGTTCACATAAAAGAGCATCAATATGTTGTGTGCACAAATCTGATCATATACAGTGTTACTACTCCATGTCGAAATGTTTTACTTGGTCATGTAAAATGCTACAGCCTGGAATTAATGTACAATATCCTTGCAAAAGTAACATGGGTATTATTATGATGTTCTAACAACTGGGTCGTGAAACAAAGTTTAGTTATAAAGGATAAACACAGTTTTTGTAATTAAAGTCTCTATTCTACAAAGTCCAGTTGATGAACAATAGGCTCCTTGCACTTCTCGCAAGCTTATCAGTCAAACCAAAATTCATCAAAGAGTCATCACTACTGTCTTAAGAGCGAGGCCCATGCCGAGAGGGCAATATAAACATCACACCAAATCACCTAAGGAAAATAGTACGTACGTGGTGGCTCGAGAAATCCTTTAACCCGATTTCAATTTAACAACTCTATTAAAATAATACGATCTCATAAATTTCTTCAAGTAAGAGTGTTTTCTAATAAAGATATTTTCAAAACTTGCGTATAAATCATTTAGAGAAAACTGAAAATCAAAGACGAAATTATAAGGGGAATAACAATTATACTTGAATTTCACATTCAAGTATTCCTAATCAAGCAAATTAAGCGGATGAAGCAGGAACAGAAAAAAAATAAATATGAAATTATAAAGAGAAGTGAAGTTCTAATTTCACTGTGACTGATACTCCATCTTTGGTAGTGACACTGCGACTTAATTACACTCCATCCATGCTTACACAACCCTAGTAATATATATCTGCTGCTGAATTATATTGATCTCTTTTTTAAATAAAATACATATTGTATTTCGGCCTAAATTTTGGTAATTTTAATTGATTACCATAATTATTGAGATTATATCATAGCTAGGCTATGATACGGAGTAGCATCTCAATACAAAAGAGGCAAGAATCCTTGTTTGGTTCACTCGCATGATATGGCGTGATGAAACATGGTAGAGAATATTTTTATTTTTCTTTGTAGTAAGTACTAAGTAATATCTTTGTTAGTTCTAAAAATAAGGGGAATTGATGTGTATTTATTCTTTTTTTTGATTATTTTGTAAACCATTTCAATTGTGGCTGAAATCATGGTAAATTTTTATGGAAATGATTTCAATTTAGTGCTATAAATGTTGGTTTATATTGATCTAATATTCTATTTTGGGAAATTATAATGGTATGCAAAGTCTTATGTGCACTGATTATGCAATAAAAGATCCGATCAATATATATTCTTGCTTTTTTTATTGTCCGAAATATGTAAATTGAGGCGGAAAGTATAATATTATAAATGACTAATTAATATCACAACAATATATTCTTTCCTAAATATATTTTATAATAGGTATGTGTATTGTAAATAAGGCAATAAAATAAATTAGTACCATAATTACAAAATATATTGCATGCGTGTGTCTTTTGTATGCTAGCGTGTGTCATTCATAACCATGTGAGTGCTATTAACGGCAGTTTTCATTTGACATCAGCAGCCTATGTGGATGTCTTAAAAATTGCTCAAAATCACGGCTATATATATAGACAAATTAAAAAAAAGACAAATTTAATGAAAATAACCCAACATTTGTCCGATATTCCGAGAATAACCCAACCTTTCAACGTTAATGAAAATAACCCGACCTTTACATTTATGTTACACTTATATCCCACGGCCTCCACTACAGCCGCCACCGTCCCCAAGCCACGGCAAAGACAACTGGTCATGAATGCATCATATTGAGAAATTAACCATTATGATCATTTAACAACAAATTTATTAACCTTCGAAATTCATAAAAAAAAAATCACACACAAGAACCTACAAAGTCGAAAATAAATTAATTGAAAGTGACGATCGAATAGATAGATGAAAAGTTTATTGATTACCCTTTACATTATATTGCAAAAATCAATCGTACGATTTGAGTGAAAATAAATTATATATGAACACCTGTGAGATTAGTACACGATGCATGCAAGGACATGACAAAAAAACCCAGAAATCCCACCAAGGAGATTTAAAGACTTCTTCTTGTATGATACTATGATCTTAGATGCAATTATTTGCGTTGTTGGGTGTTTTGGCTCACAAATCTCTCAATTTTTATTTTTTTTTGGTTTTTACTTGTTTGCGTTGTGGGATGTTTTGGCTCTGCATTTTTCGGTGGCTTGCCCCAAAAATGTGGCGGTTTTACGGTGGCTCGGGAACAGTGGTGGCGACGGTGGTGGCTGTGGGATACAAGTGTGACATAAATGTAGAGGTCGGGTTATTTTCATTAATGTTGAAAGGTTGGGTTATTCTCAGAATATCGGACAAACGTTGGGTTATTTTCATTAAATTTGCCAAAAAAAAATGTCTATGATTAGTTTGTAGTAAAATTAATCGAATGTGCAGTAAATTTTTCCAATTGTCTACATATAGACTTGATTATGTTATAGACAAATTTTTTATTGTCTACATATAGACTTGATTATGCACTGACACACTTTATTATATTATAGACAAATTTTCTATTGTCTACATATAGACTCCTAGGATCACCCTTAATGAATTTGCATTGTCATTGTAGATTTGTAGTATTATTGTCTTAATGTGTAAATTATGACTCAGGAGTCGCCTAAATCTCAAGTAATACCATAGTTATTCCTTTTTACGATTGTGCATTTCGTAGTGAGCGAAATCTAGGACTTGTAAATTTTGAAATGAAAAGAGAATTATAAATTTTGTTCAAGGACATGTGGCAGTATATATCAGTTTTATATATCTTTATTACAGTCATACTGGCATGTATATGTTATTTTCAAATATCAAAAGAATTCATCAATTACTCGAAATTCAAGTCAAGCCGACATATTGTCCTCTCATTATTAGACTCGTGAAAATTATGCACCCACGGATTTTTCCTTTCTCCTTCATTATAACTTTTAAATCAAGATCACAACATCGAACCAAATTGATAAGCCCAATTATTAACAACGACAACGCGATTGGCTCAAGTGATACTTCTCCCCAAGTCCCCAACCATCTCTAACCATAGCCCCTTATTAGTTCGTCCTTATGGAAAATTATAAGATAAACCTGGGGGTTAATAGTTGTGTCCTTATTGTTAAGATGCTCTCCTTGATTATTACTGACATTTCTTACAATCGTGATAGTGTGTATATGAACCAATTCAAACACTATTTATTCATTTTTGAGCCAATGAATACTACACTACAATTAAGATCAAGTCAAATAAGATATTCAATTCAAGAATACAAAATCATATAAATACGATCTTATAACAGCTTTTTATATTACATGATCAATTTCGGGTCATAAAACATCTCAGGTCTTTAAAAAAAAATCAAATTTACATGTTTTCGAAAATGTCGAGATAAATCGATAACTCATCCACACCACTCAAACGGTAAATATAACAGCCGTAACCCAAACAAAGGGCGGGAAAATCATACAATCTCACCGCTAAAACACCACTAAGTTACCACGAAAAACCCTAATAATTTCCCTCTTTCACCAAAAAAAAAAAAAAGAAAGTGATTAAATCATTCCCCCAATTGCCTCCCTAATTTTTACGCTGATTCAAAATTCATTATCTTCTTCTACAAGATTAACTTCACTTCATCTAAAATCAATCGAAATTCTACAAATCGTAGGAAAAAAATTAAAATTTTGGACGACAAAATTACACGAAGTCAGGTACGAATTTCATTCAATCGAAAATTAATTGATCGTACTAGAAACTGGTACTGAAATTGACATATGTGTTTAATTTCGCGCAGAAACCCTAATTTTTCCCCTCTTTTGAAGATGACTGCTGCGAAATTAATCAATGAAATTGAGACTTAAAGCGGCAATTTTTCGAGGTAAGATTGTAATTGAATTAATTTATTAGTGCATTTAATTCGATTTTTTCTGGGTGCATTGTATTTTGTATAATTAATTAACGAATCGATGCTACAAAATTCAATGGAAATTAATTGTATTACCGTATATGTAGGTGCTAAAATTGAGAGGTTACACGGTTGAATTGGGGGATTTAATTATTCTTATCCATCCAATTCATTTATAATCTGATCTGGGTTACAAAAAAGTCGTAAAGCTAATTACTCGAAAAAGAAGTGTGCTGATGAAGCTCAAGTTAGATATGCCCTAATTGTGTCATTTAATGTTTTAGTACTATGTGACAGCTAAAGCAGTAAAATTCAGGTGAGTGAAGTTGTTTTCGTTGCAATTTGGGGTAAAATTAGGTGGTTGCTTAACTTGGAAAGTTACATAATTTCCACGAGAACAAAGTCTTATGAAATCGATCGACTCATCAATTGCATTTTAAGTGATTTGTTGATAGTCTTTTTAGATTTGGTGAATAGTGTTTGATTGGTGAAAAGTCGAAATGCTGCAATGTTATCACTCATAATTCTCAAAGTGTATGGTTGTGACACCCATTACTACGATTCTACCTAGCTTACTTGAGTTCAAACCAAAATCGGATGCATGGTATAAACTGAAAACAAGCTAAGGGATTTGATATTTCCAAAGCGAGAATGGACCAATCCACACACCCTGTCTTAGGTAAAGTCGTAGACGTACGGTTTGATCATGATTCATGGGTCATGGCTGTAGTAGATTAGTAGTAAGTCATCTTATATTGTTCCTGAATCACTGAATTTTACTGTCTTATGTGTATGTTTACCTTGCCTTTTTTTTTTTTTTCTTTTTTTACACGACGAAAGTTCACCTTGCTTCTCTTTTCAATTTTAAAAAGGATAAAAAGTCGATACAATTTATAAAGTGAGCAAACTTACATTGTTAGTGATCCTTTACCATCATCATGCACGTGAGCTATTTTTAACTGTGATGTGGTTGTAGCTGTAAATTTTTAATCATTTTAAATGTTGTGGAGGATATGCGTAGTTGTTTGATACTCCGTAATTAGTTTTTTTTGGTGAGTTTTCTTGGATTTTATTAGTATGTAGATGTCATGGTAGTGGAGTGATTTTACAACACATAGAATCATATGTAGATGTCATTTAATTTGCCTACTCCACTACATAATTTCATTTCAAAAGACGAAAATTTCCCACAAAATTTGATGTCTCTAGTCAAGTTTGCAGGCTTTAATTTGTTTGTGTGAATACTTTAACTTGTAGTCTTGTACATTATCCCATTCAGCTTATCAATATGTACCGACTATCATGTCAAAGTTAATAAGGTAATTAGTGACGCGGGCAATCCATTATGATTTATAGCTCAATAATGACGTTTTTAAACACGTGTTTACACATAACTTTATGTAAATATGCACATTGACAATTTTGTCTACTTAGACAAAAATTTAATCAATTGTATGTTGATGTGGTTTAACAAACCATTGTATCTGAAAGCAAAACAACTGATTAGCTTATAAACCCGTTAATGATGAACTTTTTAAGTCTTCGTAATCTTTTCTTAATTACATGCATAGCGTGTCCAACCTTACAACTGTAATTTTCAAAACACATTTTCATACTTATACCATGTAAATCTACGCACTGATTGACACATCTATGATAACTACTCTATATAGTGCACGTATACCCATTAGAAATTGTATAATTACGCTCCATGATAGACGTCATATTCAATGTAATAATATCTAGATTTATACTTAACGATTAACTCAAATTATCAATAATCTAACTATTGACTTATAAACACTCGTAATCTTCATTTCACCATTATTTTTCTCACTAGGTGACATTGTTACCTTTCTAACATCTAGAAAAGAAGTACTGTAGTCCATTAGTCCCTAGTTTCATTCACATTAGAAGGGACAAGTCTGACTGTCTTAGCTTCCATGAGAAGACACACATAAAAACGGAAGTCCAGAGTAGGGAACAAGAAGGGGAAAAAAAGAGTCAACCGACGTTTTTGGTTTATTTTAAATTAGCTGGAGTATGTACTAGTAGACACACACACTTGACCACAGTGTAGCAGTAGTATCTGTACATTATTTTGTATGCTAGTATTTGTAAGGCTTCGAAGACTCCACATAAACCTGTCCTTTTATCTTCACCTTTTTTCATTATTCATCACCTTCTTCTTCTTTATCTCACCTAAAAGTCTTTCAACTTTTTGGTAAAATGGGGGCATCTTCTTCTTCACTCAATTGTCAAACCTTGCAGATTCCTCTCTTCACAAACGACATCTTTTTCCTTTTTTAGCTTAGGGTTCTTATTTATTTAATATAAATATAAATTATTAGAGAGTGGGTTTGAGAAAGAAGGGCTGTTTTATCTTATTTTTATTAAGTGGGTTTTTAGTAGCAAAGCTTCAAGCTCAAGCTCTCTTTCTCTTTCTTTCACTCTCTTCAAAATTTGGAGAGGAATTGTAGACATTTGGGTATTCATTTCATCCCCTTGTGTCTTCTCTCTCCTCTCCTTTGTCACAGACCTTTTTTTTTTTTTTTATCCAAATTTGGACTCATACCCATTTCATATTTTTACTTGTTTTATAATGGGTTGTCCTTAGATTTTGGTATTATTCTCATTTTGTTGATAAGTTTTATACATGCTTTGAAAAGAATATAAAAGCAAAAAAAAAAAAAGTTGGGGTCTTTTTTCATGAGTTTTGGAAGATTTCTCGATAACTGTGCTGCTTCTTCTGGTGGTGGTGGTGGTGGTGACGGCGGAGGTAGTGGCGGCGGCGGCGGCGGTGGTGGTGGAAGAATAGTGGGTGATATATCATACATAAACAACAGTCACAGCAGCAACAACATGCCACCTGGCGCCATAACTCACTCTCCTCTAGTGGGTCCAACCTCCTCCTTCAGCAAGCCTTCTTCCTTCTTCAACTCTCCAGGCCTCTCCCTTGCTCTTGTAAAATCTCTCAACTTCACTCTCGCTATACAAAACTTGGATAAGACGATACTATATTTTTCGTAAATTTCCGAAAGTAGAAACCTTTAATTCTCACCATGGAACCGTCTTATCCAAGCTGTTACCTTTTCCTCTTGTTCATATTTTTATATTATTTATGTATGGAGCTGATTTGATTTTTTTTATATTTTTGTATTGGGGGTAACTTATGCAGCAAACAGGTATGGAGGGACAAGGAGATGTGGGTAGATTGACAGAACAGAATTATGAAGGAAACAACAACAACAACAACAACAACAACAACAACAACAACAATACTAATAATAGTAATAATAATAATAATAATAATAATAATGGAGTTTTGGGTATGAGAAGAAGTAGAGATGATGAACATGATAGTAGATCTGGGAGTG
>JBBYHQ010000008.1:18623042-18638843 GCA_038382645.1 Spergularia azorica
GAGTATATGAGATCTTTCAATCCTTGCCTTGGAATGAAGCCTAATGGGTTTGTTGATGAAGCTTCTAGGGAGACTGGTGTGGTTATTATCAATGGTTTAGCCCTTGTTGAAACTCTGATGGACGCGGTGAGCATTTAAAGTTGTAATGTTACTAAAAAACCGGTTTAATTTTCGAGTAATAATGTCGATTTTAGGGTCGATCTTCAATTCCAATTAGAAAGTTGTATTGTTGTTGATATAATGTGTTTTGCATTGTATCAGAATCGTTGGGCAGAGATGTTTCCTGGTATGGTTGCCAGGGCGTCCACAACTGATGTCATATCTAATGGAATGGGAGGGACTCGAAACGGTGCACTTCAATTGGTAAATTATCCATCACTTCATCATATTTGTGACATATGTAAATCGCAAAAGTCAAATGTTATCGTTCTTTTTTAGATGTATTATTATGTAAGTAGTACAATTGTAATTGGTCTTATATCGACTGAAAATAGTGCACTCAAGTTGGTAATAATTTTTTGGTTAAACTAGATGCATGCTGAGCTACAAGTGCTATCACCTTTGGTGCCGGTACGTGTTGTGAACTTCCTACGCTTCTGTAAGCAGCACGCTGAAGGGGTGTGGGCAGTTGTCGATGTGTCGATTGACTGTATCCGGGAAACTTCCGGCGCGGCGACATACATGAACTGCCGGAGGCTTCCTTCAGGGTGTGTTGTCCAAGATATGCCAAACGGGTATTCTAAGGTACCAATGTCCTGCCTTTTGTAACGCTGATTTTTAATTTTCCTTTGAATTAATATGTTAACATTTCCTTAGAGTTGATCCCAAAGTTTGGTGTCCTTTCCACTTTAGCCTTTAATGAGTTTGTTGCAACTACAATTTCGGGCTTGTAGCTGTTTGCATTGAGAATCCATTAAATTTCATGAAAGCAACATTTGGTCACATTTAATAAATATTTTCCAAAGTCATATTTTTTTTTTTTTGATTTTTTTTCTTGAACTCATGCATCTATGAGTCTCTTGTCTGGTAATTAATCACTTAATGACTTGATCATTAGGTTCTCGGTCTCGGTCTCGGTTGTGGGTTCGATTCTTAACGATTGAAACTTTTTTTTTTTAATTCAACTAGATGCTTCTTTTGTGGCACAAATATTGCTATCCTCAAGTTTCGACAATGCCTTGTTTGTTGCACAATACTCGTGTATTTTATATGGAACAGTACGTCAGAGGATCGAGGCTTCAGGCTTTGTTTAATGAATAGAAGCCTCTATTATCCTTATTTTCTGTACCTTGAACACCTTACTCTTTAAACTAATGCCTTGTAATCTAGGAACATTGGGTGATTAAACTATGCATTTGATGTTTCTATTCTATTCCGAACCTGATGTTGCCTCGGTCATCCTTTCATGCCGCACATATTACATATATTTTTTTTTTTCCGTACAATTCGTCTATTCTTACATCCTATTTGTCTATGTTGAGTCTCGTACTCTCGTCATTTCCCTAAACTGGGTCCTGGTTGGAAATTACTTAACCAAAAAAGTGCGGAAATAAATTTTAGAATGTGGGAATGGACGTACCCGATATGTATATATTCATTGTTAAGTTCATGTTACAATGTGTCACCTAGCTTTAGCTTAACTTATTATGTGTTGTTTACTAGATTTAAGTGCTCACTGAAGACTTTGTGGTCAAAAACCCAAGACTGTCTAATTTTGTTCTTCATCTAGAATCCATAGTTTGTTTCTATGAATAGCCCATATCTCAATGCCAACCTGCTCTACACATCACCCCCTACTTCATTTGAATCTAGTGAATCTTATTGAAATTCTAACAATTTTCCAAATATCTTAATTATTGTAGTACTACTACTTTATTTAAGAACAATCTTGATAATTATATCCAAAGATTTATCTGACACAACTCAAGTATGGTGTATTTTCATATCATTTCCGGACATTATACTGTCGTATCATATGATCATATGCTTATTTTAAGACCCAATTGCTACATTATTGTGATTTTCTAATAATACAGTGTTTGATTTCATAATATAGTTTTGATGTGATTTATACTTTATACTAGTAATCTTCTATTCTCCCCTTACTTGCGCCGTCTCTGATGTCTCGTATGTCAGAAGTCTGACTTCTTAGTGAAATGCATTTGAACCTTATTTTGTCTTCATATTACAGTCATTTTTACTGGACTTGTGACTGTGCTAGTTTTATGGTTAATCAACTAATTTTTTACTAATTTGTGACATGTTAATTTGATTCCTAACTTGAAATGCAAGTCTGATTTAAATAACATGTGTTGATGAGTTAATTTTTACTGTAGGTGACATGGCTTGAGCATGCAGAGTATGATGATAGTAGCATTCACCAGCTTTATAGGCCATTGATTAGTGCTGGTATGGGCTTCGGTGCACAGAGGTGGATCGCCACCCTCCAACGACAATGCGAGTGCATCGCCATCCTCATGTCCTCCAATGTCCCGTCTGGAGACCATACTGGTAAACAACGTTCATTTTTAACGTGTGTTAGTCGACTCTAAATTATCGAGAATATTTCAAGGTCACTAAAATCATGTGACGTGACCAATTGCAGCAATAACTGCAAGTGGACGTAGGAGCATGTTAAAGCTAGCACAAAGAATGACCAACAACTTTTGCGTTGGGGTGTGTGCGTCCACGGTGCACCAATGGAACAAGCTCGACATAGGCAACGTTGATGAGGACGTTCGGGTCATGACACGGAAGAGCATCGACGACCCGGGCGAGCCCCCGGGTATCGTCTTGAGTGCAGCTACATCAGTGTGGCTGCCTGTTTCCCCTCAAAGGCTGTTTGATTTTCTACGTGATGAACGTCTAAGGAGTGAGTGGGACATCTTATCGAACGGCGGACCGATGCAGGAGATGGCTCACATTGCCAAGGGTCAAGATCAGGGCAATTGCGTCTCTCTACTCCGTGCTGGTGTACGTATACATTGCCATTTCTTTCATCTTAGTAAATATTATGTGCATGATTTTCTTCATGATAATGCATGGTTTCATACTCATATTAGTACAGTTGTTTTGGAGCATAGCCTGTGTCTTGGAGTGAAAGGTCAAAATCCTTTGTTTTCTTATGCTTGTGGTAAAAAAATAAGAAAGATGTTCAAATCGTAAAATTGGAAGTATGTGCAAAAGTCACGTTACTTTGGGGCAGATATGGGGGCAACCTATGCTTCTATACACATCAGAAGATTATGATAAAAGTCAAAATGTGGGGGACAACGCCCATTTCATTTTTGTTCTTTGGGGTCAGCATATGTGTGACCACACAACTCATCTTAATATGACTTATATGAGCATTGTAATTTTGACTCTTCCTCTGTACTACAGTACTAGCATTTGTCATTTCATCGTCTTTTGTTTCTTTTTATATAAGCTAAAACTTGTATAAAACGATCAAGTAACATGATAAATGAAGTGATGTCGCAACCCAAATATGTAACGTTATAACATGTTGTTGTCCCTTGTTTTACATTGAACTCGTTGACACTAAATGTAAGGTCTTATAAGATATTTAATCGCGTTTTCATGATAGGTGGAATTTCTGACTCAATTATTATGCAGGCTATGAACCCGAATCAGAGCAGCATGCTGATACTGCAGGAAACATGCACAGACGCATCAGGGTCGCTTGTGGTGTACGCGCCGGTTGACATCCCTGCAATGCATGTGGTGATGAACGGTGGGGATTCGGCCTACGTGGCACTCTTACCCTCGGGATTCTCAATCGTCCCTGATGGGCCGGGGTCTCGTGGGCCCAACAACAATTCAGGCCCACATAGGGTGGGTGGGTCCCTCCTCACTGTGGCCTTCCAAATCCTTGTCAATAATCTCCCTACAGCCAAGCTCACTATAGAGTCAGTAGAGACAGTTAACAATCTCATCTCTTGCACTGTCCAGAAGATTAAGGCCGCTCTACATTGCGAAAATTAGCCATTTTACGGCGGGTGGCACGTCGTTGGGTGGTCGGAACTAGCCCGTTCAACGGTGGAAAGCTTATTGTCGTGATTAGATGTGGTATATAAATAAGTTCTTTTTTGGGTCATCAGTCATTTTGGTGTTACGTAAATGGTAAGTGGTTAGTCTTTTGGGTACAAAGAAAAACTCACAATAGTGAGGTGTGAGTCAAGAACGAACCGCGCGTGTACGACACGCAACTCCTTGCCGTATATTTAAGAGGTTGTGAGAGGAGAAGATGGGTTTATGGCAAGGGTGGTGGTTCGGGTATTGACTCAAATCTTGATCCACATGATGAGTTTTTGTAGCTTAATGTAATGATGTAATGTAATTTTTTGCTGTTCAAAAATCTAATTGCTCATTGCTACTCCTATATATTTATCTAAGGTAATGTTTTAGGGGTCCAATTTCTAATTGACTTGGTACAATCTATATGCACACTCCTTTGCTTCTTATTTGTTCTCGTGTATCCATATCACAAACGGATCACCGATGTCTTCAAAACTTGGTTTAAGACGATCTTACTAAAGAAAAATTGTGATATTTCTCTGTTATATGATTGTTTCCGGTTAGTTTTTTGACGAAAAGGCTAATTTTAGTTTTACTTGTGATTCCTAAACTTGGGTGAAAACCGTGAAATACTCGTGATAGTTTCACCTTGTGACTTCTAATCGTCATTAAAATGCTCGTGAGTTGTGATAGGCTACGCTTATTGAGATATAGGCTACGCTTTGCCTCTGATCAGGAGGGTCACCCTAGCATTCCCGTCGATAATCGATCACGACTGACAACTCCGAGGTGAAGTTTTACTGATATGATGAGGTTTGTGAGACAAAGGAGAATGACCAAAGTTTATATGAATGCAAATCTTATGCGTAGTAGCAATAAATGTTTCAAAGTATCAGAGCCTCAGAGGCATTAACAGGCTATGCTTTGCTACTTGGAATGGATATTCCACCTTGTCTAAGCCCCAAAACAACGACTTATAAGAAAATTGCTATGATACCAAATGTGGGTGAATTTGTGTAGTACAACTTGTATAATAAATTAATGAATACTGTAGATTTGACAAGGAATAACTTAATTACTTACTACTTGCGGTCCATGTAGGGTTATATACTTATATCTACAACTTTACCCATTATTTCATTCTTCTGATCCCTTGTGAATCTATACAGAAACGAAAATGTTGAAACTTGAATGGTGGCCTGGGCATACCATATTCTCATATAGCATTATAGTGGAGCTAAATTATGATTTCGTGCGCTATCCGTATTTTGGGATTTGCAAACGTTTTGAACAAACTAAGACATTAAAGGATGTCGTTCTAGTAAGCATCCATTTGTACGTGTAAATCCTTCCTTGGTTTCCGCCAAATTTAGAGTTAACGATGTTAGCTTAAAGATTGTCAATGAGAGGGATCTGTTTTCCCTGAAACCGAAGATTGGGCTCGTTTATCCGAATCTTTAGGCTATTTAGTACTTAGTACCAGTTGCTAGCTAGGAGAGTAAGAATATGAGAATGTTATCAACATATTCTGGCGTCTATGTATAACCCAAAAATGGGATGGACAAATGAAAGAAAGAAATACGGAGTAGCAATAAATGTGATGAGGGAGAGTGATTTGTTGCGGGTGCATTAAATGCAAGTTCTTTTCAGTTTAATAGGCTGTTTTCGGGGGTTTTGCTCTGATTGTAGAAATTGCGCTTCAACAATCCGTCGAGTATAGTTAAACTTTTGGTTGAAATGACTCTTTTACAAGAACGTGGCTATGCTTAAAACTTAAAACGTATGTACACATTGACATGGAAGGAAACGAGTTTCTGACATACAGGCTATAGGCTATGGCCTATAGCATTACAGTTACAGGCACAGCAGTTTAATTTGCCGCCCTAGACGTATGTAGTCCCTACTACTAGCTCGCTTGATTTGCCTGATCATCTTTGCCTCCATTCTGATTTCTGACTTGTGAACTTTACGTTTTTGTATTATTGGCCTACTTCATGTCTATCTCATGTTCCACCGTCATTCCAGGATTAAATTTCCAATGTCTATACAATTTTGTTTCAAAGGTGAGTAGTACTATTTCTTCCTCCGATTCACATTGAATGTAACAAAATCTTATTAGATTAGAAATTACTTGTAAGTAGTTCTGTAGTTGTCTCATTACATTTTTTACTACGTTTATAATGGGAGTGTATAAAATACTTGTAAGTAGTTCTGTAGATATGGATTGAACAATAATTTAATCGAAATCATCATGTGTGGGACCTCTAGCTATGTATGTAACAAACGAATTCATATATAACACGTATCATTTTCATTTGCTATAGAAGTTAGAAACGATCAACTCCAACTGTCTAAAACGGTCTCATATGTTATATATTAATGTATGATTTGATGTACTAGTAACCCCATAAATGATGGGGTGCATGATACAAATTAAAGGGAGTAGTCAGCTTCCGATGAATAATATGCACGTTGTACCCCTTTTTATTAAAAGGACTTCGAATCAATTGAACATATGGAGTGAGTATTATTCTCGGAAAATGACGTATAGCTACAACTACAACTTGAACCCAAATAATCTAATCGGTCCCTTGTGTACGATCCAAACTTTAATACATAAAAGATTGGGTCCAAGTGAGGTGGAACTATTCTCTTCTATGATTTGAGAACAGTTCGTCCCTTGACAAATCTTATATCCAAACTCCAAAGTACTCTTATCAAATTTTCTAGTAGAAAAGGTCATAGATTATTAAATTCGGAGTCAAGTTGTCTAAATTAAAAAGAGATCGACATCATGATCAAAGTTTAAAATTTATTGATGAATGTGGTTAAATCAATAGTATAATTAGTTAATTACTAATACGCACCTTTACATAAATCCGATTGAATAATGTAACTATGGAACTGGATAGGTGAGTTTTTCTTCAACCTTTATTTCAAATTCATATGCGAAACATATATGTCGTCTACTTTAATATAATATGTTTTAAACTCGAAACTCAAAATTCATATAATACATTACCAAGGGTGCAAGGAGATATGGGAAGAGATAGATAGAGTGAAGGTCACACGTGAGGCATCACATTTCACAAGTATCTTCATGCAATGTAGGTGTGGACGATATGGCAATAAAGTCAAGATAATGATATGATATCCGTTTTAGGGCAAAACTTTGTAGTTCTACTTGCCTCAATTTTAATTTTATGTTACGTGATATAAATAGTTCAATGATCAAGTCTTCTTCTATAAGTTCGTATGACAACGAGAGCTTTGCTTGGCCTTTCTCTTCACATGCATTTGGGTCCACTATCCATATATACGTCCATAATATGAATGAACCAAGATTTGTCAATCATTCAATAGACATATTAGACATGCATTGCCTTTGTTACTACGCAACTTAGAACGCTCTAACTAAGACCTCCATCATCACAAACATATGCCTATACATGTCTATCCACATCAAATTAATTGTTACGTTATCGGAATAGATCATCACGAGTATAAAAATCACTCCATATGATACATTTTCATGCCATTGGTGTCATCATATATGTATACGAAAGTGTGAAAGGAGGATATATAACTTGTATACTCGTAAAGTTCATCTTCACATTTGTATAGAATCGATCACGAGAAGTTGTTATTCTCTATAATAGATCAGAAACAATTTTCTCCGTGCTTTTCAACGTTAGTGGAATAATCTATAACGAACCTTTGATTTTGAGAGCGAGATTCGTTCAAGAAATAAAAGAGTGATGGACTACAGATGGTGATCATTGTATGCTATAAATAGTTAATTGTACGAGTGAATTAGTACGAACATATTCATCATTTTAGGGTTAAACAATGGTGGATACCACTAATGTGCCAAAACAGTGATCATTTGATATCCAGCTACCTCCTACCCTATCAATGCAATAAAATCGAATTTTTCGGCCACAAGTGTGGTTTATAAATGATAAATGATAGCGATAAATCATGTCCAGATGATTAATGATTTGTCAATCATGTCAAAGTACGTTCAGTTTTGCTTCAATCTTGTAGCTAGAAATTGTAGAAGTGCGCATCACTAGGACCAAACTGCATGTTATGGAGTACTACCTTTGTCTATTGAGATTGCTGCGTAATGTATGTCATAAGTTTTCTTCCACATATTTAAATCGCGTTTTACAAATCTACTCGTATTTAATAGTGATATACAATTATTAAAGTGAGGGCCCTAATTGATTGTTGAATACATAGAATGATTGAGAAACTTGCCTCAAACAAATCTATGCTAAACTCACTTAATGTCAAAAATACCTTTTGAGTTTTCAATGTTATTAGAGTTCTGATTTAGAATAATACATATTGTCAACACGTAAACACGTACGTAATGAAAAAATGATAACTGTTTAAAACAAGTTATGGAAAAGAAAGCAAGTGTCAAATTATCGTTAGATTGATGCGTTCTTCGTTCCCTTT
Source organism: Spergularia azorica (assembly GCA_038382645.1). Lineage (NCBI taxonomy): Eukaryota > Viridiplantae > Streptophyta > Magnoliopsida > Caryophyllales > Caryophyllaceae > Spergularia > Spergularia azorica. Next base: position 18,631,527 of record JBBYHQ010000008.1, read on the forward strand.
CTTTCGCTCTAACTACTCTGCTATGATGTCAATATGTCATATTACATGTACTAATACATTTGCCAAAACATTTTCAACTCGCATGTGATTCAGACCAATGAAAAAAATCCTAATTTGATAATTCGGATGACATATAAAAAATCTTCTATTATACTCCATATATATAAGGACCATAACTTGATAACGATAAATATGTGCAAGCTTGCAATATCATTATATCAATATCGATAACAATAGATCTCAAAGAGCTTCGATGTGATGTTTGGCCTGGTGGAGTGATGAGGAACAAAACCAATATGAAACGAGCAAAAATTGAGATGTACTCCCGAAGATCAGAAATATATGGTGCATTTAATAAATGTTGAACGCAAAACAAAAATGAAAAAATAGGCCCAAAAACACGACCAATTGATCATGAGCTTTTTCCTTAGAAATTGGATATATTTGTTACCTTAATTTTGGGTAACTTACCAATTGGGTAAACTGTAGGTGACAAAAAAAAAAAAAAAAAAAAAAAAGTCAGAAAAGAGGAAGAATAAAATCACTTCGCAAGTTATATCGTTGGTTTTATACCTTTTCTCATTTAATAAGGCAGGCACCATTTCTGGTCAATTAATTTGCATGGGAACGTAGAAAGTGTGTGTATTGCTATGTTTGGTAAAACTAGCTGAAATAGTAGTTGAATGCTGAAATAGTAGCTGAATGTTGAAATAGTAGCTGAAACCTGAAATAATAGCTGCAATAATAGCTGAAAGTTTTTAGCTAAAATACTAGGACTGTTTGGCAGAATTAGCTGATATATATAAAATTACATAAAAATGCATTATTAATTTTTAATTTCATTTTATTTTAGTAAATAATTGAGGGTAAATTAGGAATAAAATTATAATAAGCTAGCTTATTTTAAATAAGTTACATGGGGTAACTTATTAAATAAGCTAGCTTATTATTTAAGCTAGTGGAGTTACAAAACCAACTTATTTGGTCAAATAGCTTAAAAAACTAGTCAAATAAGCTACTTTGATCAAATAAGCTAGCTTATTGTGTATACCAAACATAGCCTATGTGTATGTGAGTTATTGTGACGTTTTCTCATGTGATGTTATGTTCTGGTAGGAATCTAGGATCCTCTTTTCAAGATTTTCATGCATATTAAAGAGGTTGATAAATTTGTGTATGATGATGAATTGATGACATGATCTTCTTCTTTAGTTGATTCTTGGACTAGGTAATCAATTGCGCATATATATGGAGTTGATTTTTCCTTGTGCGACAAGTTTTGATGACACAGTTAGTCAAATTTGAAATTAACAAATTTTCATGAGTCGCCCATAACAAATGACGAGGAAGATTGCAATTCGGCTAGAGTAATTTATCGTCCTGATGTTTACGTTTAGCTCAAGTTTTTTTTACATATTCAACCTAAACCTTAACGTGAATAAATTTTTTTCCCCTTGAATCCTTGATAGTTTCGATGCTACGGCTAATGGATTGTCGCTATGATGGGCTATGGCCAATGGGCCGGTTGCTAAGGCTATTCAAACATACGGCCCAGTGATTGGATGAAAATGTACGTCATCCGAAATTGGGCTTATAGCCCAATATTGGGTAACATGGGTCAAAGGGCAACAAATGACCTTTGTTCACACGCAAATCAACAGAAATTATCTGGCAAAGTACCTTAACTTGTAAAATAATTATTCTCTTCCTTTTAATTATGGGAATAATAATTAATTAAATTCACCTGATGATTACGATCTCACTACTTAGTCATACCAAATTACTATACAAAACTTCTCAAATATCCGATGCAAAGATTAAGTCACAATAGCAAATAATCAACCAAATTCCCCAAACCCAACTTCCATTTTCATTAGTCACGTTACGTGTTCTTAAACTTATCTAAATAGATTAAAGGAAAATTTGTCATTTAACACCTTTTAAGTTTGCGATTTTAATAGGTAGCATCTTTTGTGTTCAATTCTGCTCAATGACACCTTTCAGTTGTAAAATTTTAACACATAGCACCAAAACTAGTATTTCTGGCCAAATTGCGTTGACTCTAACTTTGACCACCGTGACTCTCACCGGATTCTTTTTTTTTTTTTGTTTATTTCTTTCCTTTTCCTCCCGAACTTTCCCCCGATTTTTTCTATTTTCACCTTTTATGTACCCATATTTTGTGGTTCTCTCTCCTTTTTTGTTCTATGGTAGTACGAGATTAGTTTTTGGTAGATGTTGAACCATAATGAACTCAATTAAAACTTAATAAGTAGGTTTATAGTACTTGATTAGCTTAATTAAAGTAAATTAAAGCTAAATTAAACCATGATTTTTTAATTAAATTGTGTGATAACTTCGATTAAATTCTAATTGGCATACTCTAATATGGTGAAAATTATGAAAAAGGAATTCGGTATAATTGAGGTTGATGAAATGTGGTTTGAGAGGTATGTGTTAAATTTACATAAGGAAAGATGAAGAAGGGGTAGTTGAGAGAAGCAGCAACAAGTGAGAAAGAAAACAAAATCATGGGGAAAGTTTAGGGGAAAAGGAAAGAAATGAACAAAAAAAAGAAACCGACTGAGAGGCGCGGTGGTCAATGGCAGAGTCAACACGATTTGGCCGGAACTACCAGTTTTGGTGCTATATATTAAAATTTTGCAACTTAAAGGTGTCATTTGGCAGAAATGAAAATAAAAGGTGCTAGTTGTTAAAATCGGAAACTTAAAATGTGCTATCTGACAAATTTTCCTAGATTAAAACTGAAAAATATGACACATTATTTCATCATTATAATAATAATAAAAAAAAAAATTGAATCATGAAGCCAAGATTTCTGTATTTTTTTTTTTTTTGAAAAAATAATCTTTATCTTCTACTTCACGAGTCTACGACCTACGAATATTCCAAATCCCCCGCATTTTTTTTATTTTAATTATTCTCCTCAGTATTCTCACACACAGCAATAATGACCAAAACATCATCCAAAAAAAAAAACGCAAAACAATCTAACCCATCTTCACCGTCAGATGAACCTTGATAAGATCCAACGGTACAGAAGCTCGAGTTTGACTGTACTCAAAACTTCGCAAACACACATTGAGGCTCGCCATGATAGGGGCCCCACCTTCTTTGTTGTCTTCTCTCTTGACCATTGACCGTTTTTTGCAGAGGAGAGAGAAAAAAAAAATCAGAAAAATCATCCAAATCATCATTTTTTTTCTTCTAGAGAGAGAGAAAATTTCAATCATTATTAAAATATTAATATTTTTTTAGAGAGAGAAAGAAACACCTTCATATTTTTTTTATTATTATTAATTAATCTTTCTGTTTCTCCCCCAAAATTTCCCCCCTTGTTTCAATTGAAGAAGAGGAGAGACAATTCGTCTCTCTCTCTCTCTCTCTCTCTCTCTCTCTTGTTCGAAGAAGTCTAGGGTTTGGAAAAAGGGGGGGAGGAATTTGAAGGAGAAGGAGAATTGTAGTTTACGCTATTGAGGAAAAGAGATGGACGTGATGCGTCGTTTGAAAAGTTTTGCTTCTGGAAGACCTTCTATATCTGATCCTGTATGTTTTTTTTTATTTTATTTTGTGTATATTTTTTTTGTTGATGATTATTGGAAATTATTAATTATTAATGATTTGTTTTTACGGAATTAGGCAATTTTTCAGCTGTGTTTGATATTGAGTTTTATATAATGTTGTTTGTAATTATGGATAATGTTGCAAGTTTGAGCTAAAACTTTGTAATTGTTTGAGATAATAGGGGAAATCGTAATGTTGAAGTTTCGGCTTTGGCTTGTTATTGTTGAGGTTGATTTAGGGAGATTATGGATGGGTTAATAGTGGTCGTGTTTCGGCAGAAATCGAATGTGGTTATGTCTTACGTGTATGAGATTGGAAGTTTAGGAAATGTATGAAGTTTTTTTGAGCTGGTTGGTTTGGAGACATTTTTTTGGTACAAAGGAGCAGCTAATGCTGCGGGGGATGGGGACTATGAGGATTTGGAACCCGAGACGACCTCCAGGCAGGTTGAGTTTCTAACTATTAATCCAACCTTGATCCTCTGGTTTTGGAGACATTTGTAGATTGTGGGAAATTGGGAATTGGATGGAGATTTCGTAGAAATGGGTGAAGTAACCTGCTTGGTGAATCATGATGAGAAATTACGACAATTTGTGAATGTGGGGAGGTGAATCTTAAGGAATGATATATATGGAATGGGACCATGGTGTGTATGCTAATGTGCAAGTCTGCTGCTTTGTGTAGACTTCGAAGATTTTTGCATTGCTTGATGTTGTGATTACGGTCCTTTGACTCCTTGTGTAGTTGGGTGTACGGAGATCTCACAAGGGTTTAAACATTTCTGCCCTGCATTGGTAGTAGAATTAGTGTGGATATCTTGTGAAAATTTCAGTGGAATTATGGCTTAAGTTACAATGTTTATGAAATTGCGAAATTGGGGGTGGCATTTTGTGGGAAAGAGAAGGGGAGGTGCAATTTGTGAAGGTATTTGCGACATAATCATATGGTACTCAAGATTCAGATAGGTTGTTTCGTTGTCCAACATGGATAAATAGCAAATTAATATCGTAAACATGAATTTCCTATGATGATAATCTAGAATGTTAGTCGGTGGCGATATTTTCTGAGTTTCTATTAGCTATCAGCCTATCATAGAAAGCTTTATTGAGAGTACTGATTTCAATTTGGTCTATTAGTTGTGCTAGTTTGGGTCAGATGATGGGAGGAAGTGAAGTTGCTTCATCCAAAGTTCAACTTCATGATTATTTTGGAGACTGATATAAACTGTGCAGGAGTAGGTTAAGAGAAAGTGAATCATTTGAAGATATGATTCAGATTTCAGGGAAACTCAGCGTAAGCAAGAGCATAAGGTTGGAACAGCTTGCAGGCTTTTAAACCAATAGCAGTTCTGATTCATGTTTTGTTTCCACCTTCCTTGTGCAACTTTCTGACATAATTCTGTTCTTCTCGTCCTGGTTAATGTCGGTTGAGATTTTTTTTTTGGTTCCTTATCGTGATTTTGACCCCGGAGTAACTATTAGACCTGTGGCTTTTTTGAAATAAGAAGTGGCTTCAAGGAAGTTCTTAGTGGTGGGTGGCCAAATATTCTTAACTCCTTTGTAAATGTTCTGCTAATGTATGAAGTATTAGCTAGTATGAGGTGGTAGCTTAAAGTTGTTAAGTAATCCTTTTTGGGTGGTGATGATCAGATTTTCCTGTCTAATTTCAAAGGAAAGGGTTTTGCAAACCGGAGTACCATTATTGATATTGGGGTTTCTTCCATTGGAGGAGAATAAAAATTGTAGTGACAGTTATTATTAGGCTGTAAAGTAATACTCTTTTGTTCAGATATAAATTGCTTAGTCTTCACATAATCTGAGACTAAATACAATCAATGCAATGTTGATGAGGAGGCCTAAATTTGTTTCACATAATGTGAAAAGTAGACCTACTTTTGGGCTCATTACTTTCTCAGGATTTCAATAGAGAAAAGGTGAAGGCCTAGAGAAGTCCCTGTTGAATCTTGAGGCTTCAAATTTTACAGCGATGCAGAAGTGCTTCCTTCTCGACATTCAAATATTGGGTGTTAACTCTAAACTTTTGAAATAATGTTTTACTTAAAGTGACATCAAACCTCTGACACAGATAATGTAAGTTTTTTGCGAAGTTGTTCCATTCTTGTTGTCATGTGGGCGATGCGGACATTTCAATCTTGTTATCTTGACCTTGTCTTAGTCAAATATTTCCTATGACCCATCATCATGTTTATTGAGCAAGCAAGAAATTTGAAGTTTTACCTCTCTGGTACTGGAATCTGGATTGTGATGTACTTTTGAGTGCTTTCATATGTCGCAGTTTTTTTATTGCAAAGTGCAATCTATGTCTATTTAGGGTGAGGACTGTTACACAAAGAAGGGGAAAGTTGACAAAGAAAGTGATGGTTGTCGTCAAGGTGGTATATATATAAAAAAAGTAGAGCAGCACGGACCTTCAACTAAAAATGTGGCTGTTGCTAGCACATCTGAGTTGAAATCTAATAATAGGACGCAGAGAGCTGATTATGATAAGCTCCCTAAAGAAATGTATGGGATGAAACTCCAGGATAATAAGTCAGCCTACTGTGATGATAAGGTAAAATTAGAAGGTGGATTTGTTTCTTTGGTTGGCCAAAAGGTCTTTCCATCTCACTATTGATTGTTGGAGTACCATTTTTAATTTCAACTCTTGCTAGGGATCAGATTAGTTGTGTCCCCTACCTGTGATTTGAAGTTTGTACGGCTGCAGTAGGAAACTGTTTCAGAGTAGGTCTTTTGGGTTGGTTTATAACAATGATCCAATTGATGACTAAACTATTGCATATACTGTTTTTTTTTTTTTTTCCATTAAATTTTAAGCTTTTCATTGCTTGCGAGGAACTTACATTTGATTGGACAGCAATCGCTCATATTTTATTCCTGCAATTGATTAGGACATGGAGACGGCTTTTGTGAGTGGGAATGGCACTGAAACAGGCCAGATAATTACTACGACGATGGGTGGTAGAAATGGACAGCCTAAGCAGGTGAATCCACTTACCTTCTCGGTTTTCATGTTTCTTTATTTTGTGATTAATTGAAGGCATTTATGTATGTTATTCTCACTTCCTGGGTTGTTGCTGATAGCGATAGTTGTCTACAATAGCTGATAGGTTCAACCTTCTTGCATTTTTATACTCGCTAGTACTGTAACGTTATGAAGGGGCCTACTTTACTTGTGTTGTGGCCTTGTGGGGGTTTCTGTGCTAGATTGTATGTAATGCTTTGGCTTCATCACTGGACTGCCCCTCTATATTTGCCTGATTTGAGGTTTTTGTCAAGATTTTTCACATGAGTCTTATGTGGCCTTCTTGTTTCCTCACTACCCCTTTTGGCTTGCTCGAGGCTTCATGTGTTTTTTCTTCCTTTGTTAACGTTTCCCTCTTGTCTGTGTTCCAGACAGTTTCATACATGGCAGAACGTGTGGTTGGCACTGGCTCCTTTGGTGTAGTTTTTCAGGTAATTCACTATTTGTACTGTCAGTGCTCCTGAGATTGTTTGACCTCTGAAGCAGAAACTGAATTACCCTTTGCCCTTTCAATGTTTCTGGTCTCAGGCTAAGTGTCTGGAAAGTGGTGAGCACGTTGCAATAAAAAAAGTTTTGCAAGATAAGAGATACAAAAACAGGGAACTCCAGATCGTGCGTTTATTAGACAACCCCAATGTTGTCCAACTAAAGCACTGTTTCTATTCGACAACAGAAAAAGAGGAAGTGTAC
>JBBYHQ010000008.1:18639070-18649523 GCA_038382645.1 Spergularia azorica
TCATTGAATTACATCCACAATGTTATTGGTGTGTGCCATCGTGATATCAAGCCTCAGAATTTGTTGGTGAGTGCTTTTTGCAATCTTTTGTCTGATCGAAAGAGCTGGTATATTTTCATTTTCTTGTGTAGTGGCTTCGTTTCATCATGAAGTTGTTATCATCATTTGACTGTGAAGTGTACCAAGGACTTCCTATAATTTATTGCCTAAGTGTATATGTACACACCAACTAGCTTTATATCTTACTGGCACTTGGATCAGAGAATTCCCTTTGTCCTTGTGTTTATGTTCTCGTCACGAAGGATGGTTTCACAGGGCAACTTCTTGATTCATTTTAAGTCCCTTCTTTTTTTTTTTTTGTTTAATTTCATTTTAGGTCAGGGGCAAAGATCTTTGTTAAATCTGAGTTCTCCAGTGGAAATATGGAATTGTGAGAATGTTAGATATTTGTGTTGTCAATGAGATCACGTTTCTATACTTAGGAAGAATTTTTTTTCCATTGATGTGTATCCGCAGGTCAATCCACACACACATCAAGTAAAGTTGTGTGATTTTGGAAGTGCAAAGATGTTGGTATGTTATTTTTGCCATGGAGCTAATTTCCTGTTTCGATCTTGCTGGATTTGAGTCTGATTTGGGTAAGTACTGCAGGTCCCAGGTGAACCGAATATTTCATACATTTGTTCTCGTTATTATCGGGCTCCTGAACTGATTTTTGGAGCTACTGAGTATACAACTGCAATAGATATGTGGTCTGTCGGTTGTGTTATGGCTGAGCTTCTTCATGGACAGGTTTGTTTCCAACTTTTTGTATTTTTTACTTTTATGTAGAGGCATGAACTGCTGTGTGATTTATCGTGACCATTATTGTTATTACATCGGCTCAGTGTTGCAACGTGCAAGCAGGGGTAGGGGGTTACAAAATACACAAACCTTTTCTTACAATATGAAAGTCCGCTTCCAACTGCCACTTGCATTTTACGATTAGCATGAAGTATCTATCTTTATTTCATATTTTCTGATGACGTGTTGCTGGAACGGGCTACTGGTCAATGCAAGAAGCCACACAAAGGCAATTATTATTGACGCAGAGTTTTCTTTATATATTTTCCCCTCTTTCTCTGCCAAAGGAGTTGCTTTATGTATTTGGCGAGAGCTGGTCATTGCTTTAATCTGCTGTTCTGCTCTCACTGACCTTTTGGGGTGTTGTCTTGGATAATTATAGGCTGTGTTCAGTTATCATATTTGATTAAAAGATGGTTTCCAGTTATTTTACTTTTTTTTTTTTTTTTTTTTTCCTTTGACATCAGTGATTAATTAATGTTTTCTTGGTTTTTCAATGACTTGACTGAGGCGAGTTAGCTCTCTTGTCTGAGTCTTATCAGACATTAATCATCCCCCGCTATTTATTCGATTGTATGCGAATTTCTCATACTTTATACTTTCCATTACGTGCAGCCGTTATTTCCTGGTGAAAGTGGTGTTGATCAATTGGTGGAGATTATTAAGGTGAGTGTTACAGTTATTTTATTTAAAAATTATCCTAGTATGGACCTGTTGCATTTCAACCTTGCAATTGGTCTGACTTAATGGTTTTTTGCTGTGGTGTTTTAGATTCTGGGAACGCCAACTAGAGAAGAAATAAGGTGCATGAATCCCAATTACAGTGAATTCAAGTTTCCTCAAATCAAGGCTCATCCATGGCACAAGGTTTTGTCATTTCTAACCACACTTTTTTTTTACCTTCAGTGTATATCTTTGTATTTCTGTTTCTCTTTTTGTCAAAGCCGCTTCCTAATCATGGATTCTTGTTACAGGTGTTTCACAAGAGGATGCCTCCTGAAGCTGTTGATCTTGTATCACGGTTACTTCAGTATTCTCCAAATCTTCGTTGCACAGCTGTGAGAATCCTTTCTTTGATCCACTTGATGTTTTTAAAGGCTTCCTGTGTTAATTTTGATTTGATCTTTGGAAAGTGCTGCCCTCTCATTTTGTTGCTAAGAGATCGAGGAGTCTAGTACTTAAACGGATAAAGATTTTAGGCCTGCTTTCTCTTAAACCTTTTCGTTGTTCTTATAAAAGTTGGGAGTTGTAATGTATTGAAGACTTCTCGATTTTTCTCCAACTGTTCTTTCAGCTCGAGGCTTGTGCACACCATTTCTTTGATGATTTGAGGCAACCCAATGCATGCTTGCCTAACGGCAAACCCCTTCCTCCTCTGTTCAGCTTTACTCCTCAAGGTATGGTGGTGAAAACTTTACTTTCACGTCAATACTTTTGGTCATCCATCTCCCTGATGTGTACGCTCATGTTGCAGAGTTAGCCCATGTGACGCCTGAACTACGTGACCGTCTTGTCCCTGAGCATGTGAAGAAATGATGCATACATCAGCAGTGGTTTCGTATCTAGGAAATGTACATCTTTTTTTCCTCGGTCATACATAGCTGCCTACAAGCCCAAGAATTTTGCCGTGACTGCTTCAGAAACTCATCACCTGTTCTAGCATTATATGGATGTGCAGAGACGACAATTTGTTGATCATTTTTAACCAAGCTCGACTTCCTTTTACCTGTACTGTATCGAGAACTTGCCAAGTCGAATGTCTAAAGGATATATCCGTTGTGAGAACCTACATTGTTGAAGTTACCACGGGTTCTCGCATGTTTGTTAATTGTCATGTGCACCTCTATATATGTAACTACGTAATCTCTGAATGTCAAAACACTTCGATGGGGACTATCGACTCTTTTTGCTGTTATTAGGCGGATTTCGAGTCACTAGTCCTTTACGTTTCGGTATTGTGTAGGAATTCCAGTTGCTCTGATTGTGTGAAAATCACCTATTTATGGCTCTTCTTAGTTTCGTGTCTCCTTGCATTTTCTTTGTGCCTAGTTTTTCATCCTCTTGATTTCTTGTTCCTCTACGCCTGTAAGATCACGATTGAGCACAATGCACATCTAGCTTTAATGCCTTAATTAGGTAATAGATACCCTTAATCTCTTAGGGATCTTCTCTGAAATCCGGGGTATTACATTCACCTCCTCTTAAGAAAGCAACGTTCTCGTTGCAACTGGCAACCAACCATAGTCTAGCTCCAGGATCTTTCCTCCGCTAGGCTGCTGACCTGGGCTCTCCTGACCACAAGATCAACACGCGGTCGCAGGGTTGCTCTGATACCATTTGTAACAGTTTGAACCACCGTCCGTCGCAACACAGCCCAATAAGATGGGTAGTCACCCCTTAAGCCCATATATCCTCACGTGGACTCTAAAAGGTAAAGGCCTTGTTGGTAGTATGATGGTAGAAATCTATTATAAACTGATCATATGAGTCTTAGTTTTCCAATGTGGGACAAACCAACTCCATAAACCACTTTCCATATTCCGTAGTGTTACATTTATGACACGCAATTACACTTCAATGTACCCATGGGAATTTCGACCATGATAATGCAAATCTCTGACTTGAGCCAATATCCTATTAACCTTTCCAAGACTGATTGTTAATGTTAAACACCGATAATTTATATTAACAGATCGATTTCACACCGAATACCTTATATACCAAAAAATTAAAGACGACATCCAATTCTACAAAACTATATCAAGAAATAGAGCAGTCAAATTCCATATAGCGAGTATTTTAACTTTGATCTTATTTCTATAATTGACCATTTTGGCATCTCATAAAGGAAATTCTATCCAAAGTTGCAAACCACTTCCAACTTATAAAACGACTTTTCAAAATAAAAAAATTGACACTCAAACTAAATTTTTTTTTTTTTTTTTTTGGTAATACCAACTTTTAATTATCTGTTTATTTTATGTTTGGTCCTTACACCAGATTACATTTTCAACTGCTAGAAGAGTACTCAACAGACACAACGAGCTTTTATTTTTTTATTTTTATTTTTTTTTAATCGCCGATCAAAAATAAAAATCCCTAATTTTTTTCCCCACTCTCTCTCTCTCTCCAAAACCCCTCATCATCATCATCATCGTGATTTCCATGGCTTCTCACCTCACCTGAAAAAAAATCCAATCAAAACCTCCAAATATCCCGCAAACCTCTCGAATCTTCTATTCTACGCGCGAATTTTTATTATCTCTCCACCATGTCAACCACCGATGTCGACACCGTCGCCGCCGCAACAACGCCGCTGCTTAGTCCGGCCGGCGAGCGATCAATTCACTCCAGAAGCCGCCGATTCTCCCGAAGAGCAGGCATACGCGGCGCGGCGAGGTTTCTCCGGCGAGCGAACAGCCGGAGAACGATATCGGAGCAGTCGGTGCGCGTCCGTGAGTCAGCGGCGCAGCAGATTGAGGAGCGGCAGAGCGACTGGGCTTACTCGACGCCGATCGTAGTCCTTGACTTGCTATGGAACACGGTGTTTGTGTTGGTTGCGATTGTTGTGATGGTTTTGAGTCAAGCTGAGACGACGCAGGTTCCGCTGAGGTTGTGGCTTGTTGGATACGGTATTCAGTGTATTCTTCATATGGTTTGTGTATGCGTTGAGTATCGGCGGCGGAGAGAGATGAGTGGAGGAGCTAGGGTTGGTGGCTCGTCTATTGCAGGTAGTTGGGGCGCTGGTCCGAGTGGACCGAGTTCGTTGTCGAACTCGGTCGTGGATGCCAATTCGGGGTCTAATTCGGCTAGTTATGCGAATTCGAGCTCGAGTTCGAGTGCGAGTGTGGATGCCGATTTCGTTGAGTATGTTCCTGAGCAAAGGCAAGAGGAGGATAACACTAGGTATAATCTTAATTTTCATAATTGTGATTATGAATTTATTTATTATGATAATGCCTAAATCATTGTTGTCAATTATTTGTGTAATTGTGTTTGTTTTCTTGTGTTGGATGTGATTGGTGATTAATGATTTGGAAGTCGAAAGTCGAAACCGAGAATTGTTGTTAGGAAAGTGCTGAATGTGATAGTTTTTGTAAATTTAGGAATGTATGGTGGTGTAGGGATATCACTAGGTGAAGAATCTGCTGGTTTCTTCGGATGTTTTATGCGCGCTTTTTTAGTTTTTATGCTCAAAACATTGTGCGTATGTATTCTTCACGTTATAATTGGATATAGCAAAGGTAAGGATTGATACTTTTGAAGTGTTGATTGATGTATAAGACTTATGTATTCTTTGTGTTATAATTGGATATGGCAAAGGTAAAGATTGATACTTTTGAATTGTTGATCGATCTATAAGACTTTAAGTAGGTAAATTTGTCTATTTTAGGTTCTTTCTTCAAATGTTATTGGTACTTTCTCAAGTCACGTGAATTTGTAAACTTAGGGCTTGCTTGGGTTGGGATGAATTATTAGAGGGGTAATAGGGGCTAAAACAAGGGGAAAACGGGAGACAATATGATGGTGGAGGGAAGAAATAATGGGAGGGGAGTAATGCATTTCTCCCATATGGGGGTAATAGTTCCTTCTCTACCCCTTATTTCCTCCCTCTACCACCACCATTTCTACCATTTTTGCCTTGTTTGAGCCTTCATTACCCTCTTAATGATTACTCCCAATCCAAGCAAGCCCTTAGTTTTTATGTTTGTGCTAAATTGATAGGGAGTAGTTGATGATTGGAGTAACAATCAGTTTTAGAAAACGCGTGATTTTGATTGGAAACATGGTGGGAAAATCAAGACTGGTTACTTTGTAGAATATCTAATTTAGCATTATATGGTGGAGAAGCAAGGTATTTTCTGGAAAGAAATGGAAATTTAGTTTTCCCTTGCTGGTGAGAATAATGAAATAATCATTTGTTCTGTAGGAGATGTGTAAGAAACTTAGAGAGGCAAGTACATAGGTTTTATGAGAATGAGAGAGTGACATGAGAGAAATGTCATAGTAACATCTCCGTTTGGGACATTGGTGTAACATCCAAATTAGGGTGACCGGAGGGGAAAAGTATCGATCTTTTGTAAAGGTTTGGGACATATGAGGCGATGAGGCATTCATGGTTAGTGAGGTATTGTGACGATCAAGTGGGCATAAACAGGGCTTTCGTAATTTGACAACGGCTTTGTATGTGTTGATGAAACTGAGTCATCCTGAAATTTGTTCACTGCTGTCTAGAATCAAAGGTGTAATAGAAATAAAAGTTTATGGGTTTCAGCAAATCTCTGGATGTGGTGTCTTATTGCTGTGCTTGAATAATTCAATCGAAGCCTATTTCCTCTCAGCCTCTCTATGTAGAACTGTTTTCAACTTGGTTTTGTCTTGTAGTTTGTCTATTCAGTGGATATAAACAGAAGCAATTGGATAATAAAAGTCAAAAGCTGTGAACTTGCCGATGGAACTGAGTCGTCCTGAAACTCTTGCTCACTAGTCACTGATTTCCCTGAGCTGAAGCAGTAATCGGAACACAAGCTAACTTTTAGTGGGTTCTAGGAATGCCAGCTTACATTATGATGGGATTTCATAGTTCTGAGATTTGTGATCTCTGGTGTTTTTTTCCTTTGTTCTGAGATTTGACATAGGCGGACACAATATTAACATTTTAATTTTCCTTTGGTGATATGGCCCCGAAACTTTACATACCTCATTTTCTTATATGTTTTGTTTTGGTAGTGTTGCGAAACATCTGGAGTCAGCAAACACAATGTTCTCCTTTATTTGGTGGATCATTGGATTCTACTGGGTATCATCAGGCGGGCAGATGTTGGCAGATGATGCACCAAAGCTATACTGGTATTTCTTACATCCTTTGGGGCTTTGAGTTCATCTCCCGTTTGTACTCTTTTCTATGGTTACTCAAGAGCTTTGTTTTCACAGGCTCACTATCACATTCTTGGCATTCGATGTGTTCTTTGTTGTGATTTGCGTCATAGTGGCATGCATCATTGGCATTGCTGTCTGTTGTTGCCTACCTTGCATCATTGCTATTCTCTATGCCGTGGCTGATCAGGTAGCTGGCTGTAAACTTTTTTTTTTTTTTTTCCGACTTTTGAAGGTGTTAGGACTACCTTCTCATAATAACTACAATATCGTATTTGGGTGTAATTGGCGAACAGGAAGGAGCAACTAAAGAGGATATTGAGCGGCTGACAAAGTATAAGTTCAGAAGACTAGGTGAAATCGAGAAACCAGGTGGTGAAATTCAGGAATCATTTGGTGGAATTATGACTGAATGCGACACTGACAGCCCTATTGAGCATGCTCTTTCTGCCGAGGATGCTGTAAGTCTACTCAAGATGCTTCCTTTTTACTCTCATTCTTCTTCATCAGTGTAAAGTGGGGTTGGTCTGTGAACAAACTAGATAAATGATGACTGGCCTGGTTTCTTCGTTCCTTGATACTGGGCAATGAAGTGACATTTGTTTGGTAACTGATAACTAGAGATCAGAAACTACAGTACATGACAAGCCTTGATGGCCCCTGAGCCAACATCGCTTCTGATGGACAGCAAGTTGCCCTTAGCCCTCAGGCATCTTCAGGACTCCACCTTTTATTACTTTTTCCGATAAGAGCTGATATTAGCTCTTCCTCGAGATGATTTAGTATCTTCTATGAGCATTAAGGAGAGAAAAGGTAAAGGAACAACTTATTAAACATGATTATTTGGCTTAGGGACTGGGTTGGAAAGTAGGCAATGTAGGCTTTAAGTAAAGCACGGACGTCAGGTGCATAGTACTCTGGCTCTAGCATTGAGAATTATGGGGTTCAAGTTCTAATACTGTCAAGTATTTTTTTTTTTTTTTTTTTTTTGGCCAAGAGATACGAGTATTATGGAGGAGCAAGTGAGTAACTGAAATTCATGTTTACTATGGGAAAGCTTGCTTTACTAGGATAATGGTCTGTTGCTTCATGTTTTTGAATCCTGCTATGCTTTTGGTTTTTGTAGGAGTGTGTTATATGCCTCTCTGCATATGATGATGGGACTGAGCTACGCGAACTTCCATGCCGTCATCATTTCCACTGTGCTTGCATCGACAAATGGCTACACATGAATGCTACCTGTCCTTTGTGCAAATACAACATACTGAAGAACGGTAGCAGCGACGAAGTATAAGCGATCTCCGTTAAAGCTATTTATTACATAGTATCTGGAACACCTTGTTTCATGTCTTGTTTGCGTGTTTCGTACATAGTCTCCCTCTTGGCAAGCAAATTCTCTCTTGATCGAGACGCTCTGGTAGGCAATGGTTTAGGCCAATTTAGCCTCTATACTTGCAGCACTCGTAAAATCTCTTATCTTCTTTCTAAGAGCTGTACATGGTTTTGTAAGCCGCCGTTCTTGTGTAGATGGAATTCAATTCCTGTGTTAACCCCCCAGAATCTCTACTGTCGTAAAACAAGAATTGATCATTTATCCTTACTGTATCTTTCTTTCGCTTGATGCATGCAAATCTACTAACCTCGCTACATAAGATATAAGAAACTCGTCTTTTTTTTTTTTTAAAACACGATTACGACTCGTAGACATATCTACATGATACAAGTATACAACTGCATGAGGGAATAAACTTTTGTATGAATTTGATCGTATGAATTTGATCAGCACCACTGTCACAGTGCAATTTTTTTTTTTTTTTTTTCATCCATGCCAAGTGTTACTCCATCCAGCAGGAAATCCAACTACAACATCATTCGATTTTCTCGTATCGTTCATAAATGGAATTCCATTGGAAGGTTTTGGTGCAGAACTTTCCTTGTGAGCGTAACCGTGAATTTCACTAGGTCGGTGGTAATTCTGTGCATGTTGAGCGCTCGAATTTCCCTTAACATTTACGCAAAAATTAATGATTCCATTAGGCTCACCTTCACAATCTCTTAGTCTATAACTCAAGAAGTTTGTGTAATTTTGAGGGATGTAACCACCTACAAATTCCGAGGTTGGAACCTTGGCCACTCCAATAGGTTTCTCCTTAGACCTCGTCTTGTGACGAACTTCAAGGAGAAGAAATTTCGTGCCTATTGGCGTGGTCATTGTAAGCTTCTCATTCCATGCAGGGTTAATCATATCTTCCTCTTCACAAATTCTCGTACTTATTTGGTTGTGATGAGCGTAGGCTTGATCTTGTGTCGAAATGGTGACAAATACATTTTTCCGAATGACCTTCTTACCTATAGTCAAACCTTCCGCATATCTTATTTTGATTTCTAAGGAAATTTGTGATAAAATTGTAGAACACATAATTGTAATCTTATATTTTTTTTTGGATCAATGCCAATTGCCAAAGTTGTAACTGATGAGTTATATTGTAGTAAAAGCTAACATCTAGAAACTGGGTTTGTACAATTGTGTATAAATACTTAAGTAAGAGCTAAATTGGAGGAAGACGGAAAGAAAGATTGATGTTGTTTCCGAGCATTTTCATTCAATATGGTTAGGTCGTCCATAGAAATGGAAAAAAGTGTGTTGTTATGGAATATGGAATTCCCAATTGTTTTGGAGTGCCATAAGTATTTGGTGTTGTTTGATTATTCCATAATCCATAGCATGGTGGGAGTAAAAGAAAAGATAACGAAGGACATACGAAGGTGCATGCAAAGTCAACTTTGATTAGTATGTAGATCAGATATCCCGTATGCAGTTTTGTTTGGTGCGTCAACTTTTGATAACTTGTGGAATTTTGTGGCTTGACGGGCTAATTTCCTATGCATTAATTATACGGTGAGACCGTTTCATTGTATGTATTTAGACCAATTAATTGGTTATTGTTGGTAAATCAGCATGTTACTTTTGAAAAGTAATAGTTACTCTTGAAATGTGTGAGAGGTTTTATTATCGCATGAGATCGTCTCACAGTAGAATTGGAGTTTATTATGGACCGAGAGAGTTAATTACATCCTTAACAAGTAAATTTATTTATGAAATCGTCAATAACTTAGTAGGTATTCTCATATTTTATTGTCTAAGGAAACTATCCATACTTGGTCTTTGTATGTGCTAAGAAGGTTGCTGTTCAAATAGAATCGTCAAACTTGTATAAACATGAAAGGTTCAATTGCAGTTGTCAATTTGGCATGTAATTTTCAGGTTGTATAAGAGCTTATCATTTGACAATTGGAACAAATTAGAAGAAAGGGTTCTTGAGCAAGTCTGCAATGTCCAAGGAAGGTTGTACACTTGTGTGAGTACTGCTACTTTAGAATTTGTAGATTGTGTACTACTACTACTTGAGAGATGATCGCTGAATAATATGATATTCATTTTCTATTTAAGTTGCAAACGTTTTGTTTAAATGCAGTATCGATAAAAATATAAATAACCTTAAAATAATCGATGGAATTCAACTTGTAATGTGAGAACAACATTTATATTGTGTTTCTATATTATGCACAACATCTCTAGAACTGTGTTTCTAAGAACAATTTAACGAAATAGTGCTCGAAAAAATAATGTTAAATAAAATGGGTGGAAAAAAAACTTGTTCAACCATATGGGGTGCACGTCACCCATATATAAAACCGCCACAACCATTGGCGGTTTTAAGACTAAAAAAAA
>JBBYHQ010000008.1:18649623-18686397 GCA_038382645.1 Spergularia azorica
TGACGTGCACCCCATTATGTTGAACAAGTTTTTTCCCAACCCATTTTGTTTAACATTTGTTTTTTGAGCATTATTTCGAAAAATCGTTCTGTTTCTAAAGGCATTTACACATTTCAACTTAGGTTGCACAAACATGAAATATGAATTGAAAACCATGAAAACCAAAACTTTGACTTATGTATACCACATAAAAAGTGGCGAAGTCCATGGTGTACATCTCTCGATTGAAAAACTATATCACCATTGTGTCAAAATTCGCCATCAATCCTCGACGTAATGAATAAATGAAAATTAAATGAACTCCACTGTAAAAAAAGAAAATAATAATAAAAAAAAAGGTCAAGATTACGTCAAACAAACAATTAACCAAAACGCCGTCGTATCAAATTATCCAGATTGTCTACTGCGTAACACTGAAGTAACAAACAGCTGCTCTCGAGCTTTGAAGGCGATAACAAAAATGGCGGCAGCTTCATCATCTTCATTCTCTCTCCTCTCCTCCAACTCCCAACACCGCAACCACTCTCCGCCTTCCACCGCCAGACCCGGTCCAAACCGGCTCACATGCCGGGCCGCCGCCGGAGGGAATCCGACCGGGTTCTTCACAAAGCTAGGCCGGCTCATCAAAGAGAAAGCCAAGAGTGACGTGGACAAGATATTCTCGGGATTCACGAAAACTCGCGACAACCTCGCCGTCGTCGACGAGCTTCTCCTTTACTGGAACCTCGCCGGCACCGACCGCGTCCTCGACGAACTTGAGGAGGTCTCATTTTTCTCTCTCCTCTGAATTTTTAAATTTTTTTTTTTGACCTAATTTTGTTGATTTGAGTTGAAATTTGGGGATTTTCTTTGTAGGCTTTGCTTGTGTCAGATTTCGGGCCGAGGATTACGATTAAAATTGTGGAGAGTTTGCGGGAAGATATCTTGGCTGGTAAGCTAAAATCTGGGCCTGAAATTAAGGTATGATGATGTTGTTGTTTAATCATTCAATTTTTCTGCATTTGTGTTTGTGTGTGTGAAAATTTCGTAAAATATATGAGACCGTCTTACATGAGACTTGCTCGTCTAGATGCTAGATGTTAAGGTATTAAACAAATTATCGGACCTTGACTATCGCTTTTGGTTGGAATGGTTCCGTAACATTAGAAACTTGTTAGGTTGATAACTTAGAATGGAAGATTTGTTACGCGATAACAAGAGTGACATTGTTATGTTGTGTGTTTTAGACGCGTTTTTGAGGTTATGACTTTGTGAGGGGATACAATCTGGTTGTAGAATTGGCTACATTTTGAGAATTGTGGGGAGTGATATTGAGCTTTGAGCTTTGTTTGCGAACTTTTAATTCACTAGACGAGCTAGTAATAATATAATGGAGGGTTTCGTTTGGTTTATTTCTAGCTCAGGAGACTAATACAGAATTCAGTTGCTTTTGATTTTCTTCGCTGTAGGATGCATTGAAGAAGTGTGTTCTTGATTTGCTTACAAAGAAAGGAAGCAAGACTGAACTTCGGCTTGGATTCAGGTTTTGAATATTTTTTAGTTTTTCGGGTTATCTCACTTGCTGCAGTATGATACTATGATCGATTTGTGAGAGTATCCATTTTACTCACCACACAGTTATATTTTGGTTTGTCTTGTAGGAAACCTGCTGTTATCATGATAGTCGGTGTCAATGGAGGTGGAAAGACGACTTCTCTTGGTAAGTCATCAACTCATCAATCAGAATGATTACAAAGGTTTGTAAGTAGTGTCGTCAGACTCGTCACTAGTCTATGATGGATATGTTTTTTTTTTTTTTTTTTTTTTTTGAAATGTTTTGACATTTGAAAAATGTAAAAATATGAAATGCAAGAAGATTGAAGATGCTGTGTCCGAAAACCTTTTAGAATGTGATGGAGTTTGCTATCATGTAGGAAAGCGAAGTGATCTTGTCTCCTTTTTGCAGGCAAGTTGGCTCATAGATTGAAGAAAGATGGAGCCAAGGTTAGGACTTGCTTTCGTACCTTCCCTTATATCTATCCCAAGCATATAAATTTATGTAATGCAGTATGTGTATAAATCACTTTGATACCTTACCTTAGCCAACACACAAGATGAGACTTTACTATCGTAGAGCGCCTTTTGGCAAAAAGATGAGGGTCAGTACGATGTCGGAAATGCTAAATATACGATCTCATGTAGATTGCTTGCAGCAAAAGTAAAAGAATAAAGCTTTCTAAAGCCCCCTTTTTTTTTTCTTGTAAAGATCAGAATTGTCCTAGTAATAGGCGGGACAAACATTGTTCTAAGTTGTCCAAGAATGAATTCTTTTCCAGGAGTAAATTTAAGTACATTCTCCCCTTAATTAGAGGAATTGAGGATAAACAATAGCACGGTAGGGCCATATCTAAGGTCAAGCAATAAGGAAACGGTAAAAATTAAAAGGAGAAAAAGTATCAAATGTCGACATAAACAATCATGTTAGATGTTTTATTTGCTCCATCCTTATTGTAATATACATTTTTTTTTTTGTGTGTGTGTGTGTCAGCAATATTAAAGTTAATTAGAGCTATCACGAAATGTGCGATCAAACTAGAAGTATGTTTCCATCTAACTCCCCGATTTGACGCGCAAAGTTATTAGTAGATATGTTTTCACATTTCTCCAGGTAGCAAACTCTTATGGATTATGTGCCAAATCAAATATGTTTAAGGAAAGTGGGGAACTGCTGGAATTGCAGTAGAGCTGCTTATCACATTCAATGTGTCCAACCATCTGTTATGTTATGCCAGGTACTAATGGCCGCAGGGGATACATTCCGAGCTGCTGCAAGTGACCAGCTGGAGATCTGGGCAGAACGGACAGATTGTGAGATTGTCGTGGCTCAGAGAGAGAAACAAAAGGCATCATCAGGTAGAAACTGAAACTAAAATGTCAAATTATTGAATTGGGCTATCCTATTTCTTGGCAGCTCATGATAGTGCACCTGTAACATGACCTTAAAGATGTGCTCTCTGAAAAGTTCTCACTCAGGCTGTGAAGAAGGGAAAGGAAGATGGATTTGATATTGTCTTGTGTGACACTTCTGGACGTAAGTGTTGAGCATCTTTGCAGACTTCTACTGTCGATATATCCTTTTGCCTTGTGGCTGAATACAACTTTCCTTGTCCTTAGGTCTTCATACTAATTACAGCCTTATGGAAGATTTGATAGCGTCTAAGAAGGCTGTGGGTAAAGTAGTTTCTGGTGCTCCCAATGTAAGCTTATTTTCTCATCCTGCTTTTATCTGCAAGTTCATCTATCTATTAGTGCATGAATGTTCTCTGGCTCATGCTGCTTCTTTTTAGTGATTGAGTTTGTTTATTTATTGAAAAAATTGTGGGCATCATTACTTGTAAGCCCGTAATGACCAGAAGCTTCTTCATCTGTACTGTCAGCATTCTTGAGTATCTCGCTTGACACCTTTTGCCAGTTAACTGACGTGCAAGCTACTATATGAGATCTTAAGGAGCTTAGTGTTCATGATTGCCCAAACTAGATTAGTTTCCTAAAATCCTACCGAAAAGCCAAATTCAATCATAACTTTGGCTGTCGGATGCTAAGGTGCTTTACTGCCTACCTCACCAGCTATTCCAATGAAGTTATTGTTGGAACCATTATGGCTGTATTTAATCATTTGGCTCTAAAGATTCGTATCTTGGTTGTGATGGGTGGGTCTCTACTGGCTTCAAATTAACAATAAAGGAAACTCAAGTCTGTGACATACCGAGATTTGCTAGCTAGGGATCGCCAATTTGTTATCTTATACAATCAGTAATGATGACATCATTCAAGCCAGTTGATATGTGTACTGTTTCTAAGGGACTGTTACTGAAGCGGTTTCCTATATCATGGGTTTTGTCTTAAAAGTTTCTATTACCTGAATTACGTTAAGCTTTGAGTAGAAGAGCTTCTCTTTGAATATGCAACTCTGGTTGCAGGAGATTTTGCTTGTTTTGGATGGAACAACTGGTCTAAACATGCTTCCTTAGGCACGAGAGTTTAATGAAGTAAGAATTCTGTTTTTGAGCCTTAAATACTGTGCAAATTTATTCCAGCTGTTGTTTGGATGATAATCACGTCCCATGCTGTGATCATTTAACTGTCAATCATCTGGCTACTGATCTACTCACTGTCAGGTTGTTGGAATTACTGGATTAATCTTGACAAAACTCGATGGTTCTGCAAGGGGCGGTTGTGTGGTAGGCCTCGTTGTCCAAATCTTTCTGGCCTATATTGCACCAACTTGTTAATTGCTTACTCATCAGGGCTTTTATCTGATACCAGGTCAGTGTGGTTGATGAGCTTGGCATCCCTGTGAAATTTGTAGGCGTTGGTGAGGGCGTAGAAGACCTTCAACCATTTGAGGCTGACGCCTTTGTTGACGCTATTTTCTCATGATGTATAAAACTATAAATGGTGAGAGGTAACAACCTCTGTCCTTGTTAACAGAATAGCTCAGGCAAAATGTAGAATAATGGCTCTATCTACTTAATAAGTTGCTCCATGAGCTTTCTACTCGGGGTCTAGCGGACGGTTAAACAGCTAATTGTGGAGTTTGGACTTTGTTGATGCAAATTATTAAGAGTGCTTGCTTACTACACGGTTCAACTTTCTTTGCTCAGGTAATGCGTGAAACACCTAAGGGTCCTCAGTAGCAAGAACGTAATTCCACTGGTTCAACAATTCAAAGACCAGGAACAAAAGGACTGTTCATGTTTTTCAAGTGCTCTTCCTGTGCAGATGCAGCTGGGTTCTGTAAACAGCCAGAGTTTCGTGATATAGTCATTCATGCGCATCAGTGGAGTGAGATTGAAGTCTACAATTTGTGACCAACGTAAAGAGTTGAGTAATGCTGTTAAAAATCTAGGATCTGAACTCGAAATTGCTTCGATTTACACTGTTTACAGCGAACTGTACTTGGACAATCTCGCAAATAATCAATAAAAATTTCGTTTGGAAATGACAGATTGAGTAGTGATCTCCACTGCAGTGTGATAACAGTCTGTATCATAATTTGCTGTTAAAAGATCACTTATAATTTCGAAGCAGGGAGATGATAGAATGTGGCATGGGCAGTGTACACCAGCTTTGCAGTCGGTTTCAGCTCGAGTTCAATCGACACCACAGATAAGCTTCGTCCACTTCTAACCAGTTTTGCATCAGCTATCAACTCAGCCTATTACAGTCAATACAACAGGAAAGAGTTCAACTGTACGTTAAAAGTCATTACAGCCTTTGCAGTCGGAAAACTCGATTACTTTGGAGAAACTTGGCCAAGCAGACCCTAATTAAAAAGTTATACGAGCTAATTTCCTGCATTACCAAATCAAAAATTTGCATGAAACATAAATGAGCAATGAATATCAACTCACATTGAGGGCCGCAGCAGATAAGTAGGAGATACTCATTTCACCAAGAAAGAGGTGCTTATCCTCAGCCACCACGGTCCGAGCACACGCTATAGCTAACCTCTCTGCCACGGCCGCTACTGCCCCTCCATGTAACCCATTGTAAAAGTTCTAACCAAAACAACCCAACATAAGTTTCGTCGTATGATCTTTGTGACAGAAACTCAAACAAAGTGCAATTTTAGTCAGTTAAAATACAGCTGTAGTTGGAACTCAGATATAAATATAAATGAATAATCTCACGCACTTTTGAGTTTTGACCTCAAACAAAATAATACACCTACAAAAAGCGGTGACAATTTTTAATTTTTATGGACTCTTAACAAATGAGGTAACACACACTCTAACATGTGCCAAACCGTCAAGTTGAGTACTTAACAAATTACATCATACAAGGATTATACAATAACAATAAAAAAATTCTCGTATAAATCTCGATAAATTCAATTCAGATCAAATCAAACCTTACCGGTTACGACACGAGTCACACTACTAACCAACAATCATAACATGATTAATATCCCACCAATGACCGCGCAAAAATTACAGAATAAAAATATACGAGTAATTCTCAACTAAAGTTTATTATTGTCTTGGCGTAAAAAAAAATAATAAATAAAAAAAGAAACGTAGGCATACAGTGAGGCAGGGTTTGACGGAGAAGGAACAAGTGACGTGGCCTCGGGAGATGTGATCAACGGTTAGAACACCCCCGATAAGGTCGGAGAAAAAGTCGCCGGAGTTGGCGGATTCCGGCAAGGTTTCCGATATGCCTAACCCTCGGAAAAATTGTTGGGTGGATTCTTCAGGGGTTTCATCGTCAATTTGTTTTTTGGGTTCTTCCATTTTTTTCCCCAATTATTTTTATTTATTTATTGATTTTATTTTGTAGTAGGCGTATGAATAATAATGATGCAATTTTAGGAGTGGTGGAGAAACTGTCTCCACCAAATGATAGATTGGAAATTTAACTTGGTTTTATGACATTTGTCTGCCTGTCTCATCGGGACTGGAGTTCGAGTCTGGTAAGATTTAATAAGACGGGGAAATGTTAGTGTGCGTCGTTTGAGTCATTTGTTAGGACTTTTGTGAAGACTCGTATGAGATTGTTTCATAATGATTTAATGTCAAACCGAACAATTAAGTTTTACCTATCTTGTAATATTATGGGAGAAGTTTGTATATGACATTCGATTATGACATGATAAATAGATTGTTTTTGTAGTCTGTAATTTTGTACAATGTATTGCTATGTGATAATAATGCCCAGCTACTACAGTTGGGTAATCATAAAACAAATTACTCCGTACTATGTGATAATAATTCGGTTAAAGGTGAAAATTAGTCCACTTCATGTCATAATTAAGGTTTGGTATTGACATTTCGATTGCCTCATTCATGTGATTAAGTACTTGAGATAGGAGGTTGGTATCTCGACGTAAAATCACAAAGGGCAGCACAAATACGGAGTAATTGAGTTTTTATTTACTGGGCTCAGACTTAAGGTCATTAGGTCACTTAATTTTTGATGTCGAGATATCTTACTAGCTCAATAACTTCGGTGTGAGGTTGGAATTAGGCGAGTAGAGTCGTTTTTAAATCAACAAGTTCAAATCATGTTATTAACTTATTATTAGATGAGATTATAGTATAGGGGTATTTGATTTGATTGGATTGATTTTTGCTGTTGTTGTCGTTGAATAAAGTATGGTTGGAGGCACTAAACCATGATCTTGTCACTAAACCATGTGACTCATTTTCGCGTGGGGGATTACTTTTACTCTGATTCACACTCGTTCGTATAGTTGTATAAAACAACTCGATTGTATGATGTATACTAAGGCCCTTATTGATAAGACTTAATAAAAGTCTTATTCAAATCAGTTCAGAATCATTCACGTTAAATCAGATCAAAGTCATTCAAATCAGTTCAGAAAGACGCAGTCCTATTAAATGGAGCCAAGTACTTATTTGTCGATTTTTTGGGTCGGGTTTTTCGGATTCAAGTAACCATTCATTCCAGTTTAATATCATTGACTATTGACATTGATTACAAATTGTGAGTACTCCGTAATTCTTTGTAGCCACCAGACCACCAGGAAATAATCAGGAAATAGGGGGTGACAGGTTGACAACAAGTGACCAGATCTCTGCATATAAATAATTTGGTCTGTCTGAACCTGTTATTTTGACATTCAACATTCATTCTTCCTCCTCTCTCTCTCTCTCTCTCTCTCTCTCTCTGTCCCTTTCTTCCTTACCCAGGAAGAGAACAAGCAGAGACAAATAAACAAAAAAAAAAAAAAAAAAAACTTAAAAAGTTTGAATCTTTGATCAGCAAGATGTATCAGGGAAAGCTTGAAGTCCTCCTTGTCGGCGCCAAAGGCCTTGACAACGTTGATTTCCTCTGTAATTCTTCTATATCCATTCTACCGGTTTTTTTTTTTCGTCTTAATTGTAATGATTGTGTGAAAAAATGTATGTTTGCTGCATGAATTTTATGGGAAATTAGGATTTTGATGAAACTTTTGTTGATGGGTATTTTCTGCTTGATCAAATTCCATCGATGACATTTTTTTTTATATAGAAAAAGGGCATTTTGAATTGGCAAATGTTGTTTTCTTATCTGTTGTTGGAGTAATTGATAAGTTTCGTCGCCATGAGAAATCCAATCAAGTCACGGTCTTTTAGTTTCTTTCTTTCCTACCAAACCCACAACGGAGAACTTTTTCTAATAAAAACGTACATGAAATTGTCATTGACTTTCTTTTAATTTCAGACGTCTCAAAGACCGTGACTTGATTGGATTTCTAACTGGAATTCTAGTACGTTTTTTCATAAATGTAACATTTAAATATCCTTATTTTTTTAGTTTATTTTAAATCATTTTTGAAAATTAAAATTGCGTTTCAAGGCAATCTAGATCGGATGAATAAATTCTGACTTAAAAAGTAAATTATGATTTGATTTTCTTCATGAAACGGTAGTAAATTAGTAATGCATGATCATTACATGGAGTTGTTGAGCTACTTTTACCTAACACGACTACTCAGTAAATAAACGTCTACTAAAAGTGGGTAGTTCTAATATTAAGATTTGATAAAACCTCGACATCAAAACATAGAGACTATATGCACGCAACTCAAGGTCAATAGATTTGTTATGTCAAATTTCTCTTTTCCAAGATCAACAAATTAAATGAAATTCTTCGTCGATATGATCTCTTTTAGTTTATACTCGACCCCCCTTGACGATAGGGTACATACACATATCATAATATGTATTTGAATTTGAGACCTCAAGGTCATTAAGGCTCCGATACACCATGAGAAAGAACCATCTCGACCAAAATCCCAATCCCGTGGTTGGTTCCCGGTCAATAATTTCATTACTTCACTCGGCATTTTTTTTTTTTTTTTTTTTTTTTTCTGTCGATTAGGCTAACTATGGCTCTTGTATTCACATCTTGCAGCAAGCATGGATCCTTATGTCATCCTCACTTATCGCTCTCAAGAGCAGAAGAGCAGTGTCGCAACCGGTACACACATTATTCTGCAGTCTCCATTTCCTTAAATTGTTAACGTTAGAGAATTTTAATTAGAGTGTTAACAATTCAAAATAAGCGAGGGATCCATTGTCGATTTTTACTCCCTTTTGCTTGGAATTTTTACCCTACAAGTACTAATGACTAATGAGCATATAGCAAATTCATAACGAACTTAATGGTGAGCCGTGCGTGCAGACAAGGGATCGACTCCTGAATGGAACGAGACATTCGTGTTTACAGTATCCGCGGATCTTCTTGAACTCAAGCTTAAAATCATGGATAAAGATACTTTCACTGCTGATGATTTTGTAGGAGAAGCTAAGTAAGTGTACATCTTTTTTTTTTTTTTCCCCTGTGAAAAATTGAGGCAATGTCTTGTAAAATCACCAAAGATTGTTTTCGATCTAAGTCACATTTCCCTGGTTGTTAATCGACATCACCTTCGTCTTCCTGCAGCATTTCGCTACAGGGTGTCTTTGAGGAAGGAAGCCTGCCCCCTACATCCTACAATGTGGTCAAAGATGGAGAATTTAAGGGTGAAATCAGGGTCGGCCTCACTTTCACCAAGGAGGTAAGTGATCAGTGAAAATGCTTGTATTTGAAGTCATGTCAGTATAAAATTTGTTCCCTGATGTTTTCATGTCATTTCTTACATACTAAATGACATGATCTCGATATAACGATCGCAGAGAAGTCATGGTTATCGTGAACATGAAGCTGAGGAATTCGGTGGGTGGAACGATTCTTCTTATGAATAGATTGGTGGCAGAATTGGTTCTTGATCATTCCAACATCTCAGAAGTGGCTTAATTAGCCTCTTAATTTGTTTTGTGTCCAATTCACTGTCATCTTTCTGAGAGTTTTACTTTTACCCCTGTTTTGTTCAAGATTTAGTTTAATCAAAGTGTGTTTGACTTCGAGATCAATGGTTGATGGTGTTTACCTTAGTAACTACTGTATTAATGTTGCCAAAGTGATCAAAATTCACCAACTTCCGGAGAAACCTGTATTATGCGATCAATTATGAGAAACCTGTACGCAGGTAACTCGACTCGACCCACCAGATTGCCAGGTCTAAGTAAGATGCACAACTAGCACCAGTTCTTAGCCTTTAAGCTGATGGATGGAACTTGCAGGTAACTGGTTCTGGTTGGCTTCAGGCCATTCGTCAAAGAACTGGTCCTTTCGAGAACCGACTACCCTACGAAACAGGTCCTTTGGACATCGGCTATGTACAAGCACAAACAGAAAACAATGGGGGCTAACCTGCTACTCAACACGACATCCATCCAAATTGTCAAGGAACTTTCTTCAAATTTACAAAAGAAACCCATTTGTTAGGAGTGTTACAGAGACAAGTTCAACTTTAGACAATGAGTTCTTGCTAAGAAAGAATTTACAAACAATTAAAATACAAATCAGTGTTACGTAGAAAAAGGAGAGATTATGGTTAGAAGAGTGTTACAGAGAGAATTTCACACAGGCTTGCAATCAGATTTTAATCGAAAGAAGATTATTGGCACCTCTTCAGAAGATCATGTCGTGCAGCATTTGGTATTCAAGTGTAAGGGCAGCCCTAGCTCTCGACACACTTCTTCATCAGGATGCAGGGTCCCCGGGATAGCACCAAATGCCCTACGAGCCAACTCCGTACTAGCAACTGCGTTATGTATGTATGCAGAGGCATCTTCCCACTTCATTTTCATACTGTCGGATGACAAGGAGGCAAACTTCTTGGAGGGCAGCTTAGAGGGTTTCTTTATTATTGTCCCTACATTATCCAACTCAGCAGCTTTCAGAAACCGTTCTGTTGCTGCTTCCCAAGACAACTCGTGCATCTGTGAGTCGCTCAATGGTGCAGGTTCTTCGCTCAGTGCTTTGCGTGTTACGGCAACAAAGCCATGACTATCATCATATGTTCGACAATTAGGGAACTGTGTGAAGAATTCATTGGATGGATGATTTGCACACACGACAATCTTTCCCATTGCTAATGCTTCTGCCGTAGTTGTGCAGACTACATCAGTAGTGCTTGGATTGAGGAACACTTTGTAACTGAAAGAAAAGCCACGGCAAGAAAAGGTCAATTTAGAAATCCTAATGACTAATGTAACCAGTCACTGAAACCATTGCAGGAAATCAATTAGCCTTCCTTGTTTACAATATCTTTTCGTGATTCTGTTGAAATATAAGGCAAACATTCTGGTCTAAGATCTCAGATTTCCAGGGTGAATGTGAGTTTCTGGAATAAGGTGGATGTAGTAATTGACATGTTATATACTCGCATTGTTTGGAGATAACCACAAGTGATGAACCAAATTTCATTTGACTAATATGGCCTCATATAGGCAGTGCCAAAATCAGCCAAAATCATTCAGCAGAAAGTGCAAATTAAAACATGAGGGGAGGGCAGAGCTTACTCGTGGAATAAAGGATCGCCATGATCACGTCCAGGATGAACTTTCACAGAAAGTTCCAGCTTCTTTGCAGCTTCCTTGACTTCATTAGAGTCTTCTCCGGTACCATAGAGATCGACTCCCAGACCAGCTAGCTCCTTTTGATTCTTCTTAAGGAGTTTAAGAAGCTCTCTGTAACCTTTACTCCAAACCATTTTACCAATGTAATACACCCCTTTAGTAAAGGCAGGTTTTCTTTGTTCAAGTTCTTCTTTCTTTTGCTTGCCAATCTCAAGAAATTTGGGATTGACTCCATGTACATTGCATATTATGGATCTAGGGAGTTCTTGAGTGGCCGCAGATAACCGTATTACCTGCCATGTTATAAGTCATCAGACCCATTATGAAGGTCAAATACTGGCCATGGGGATTAAATCAACATTGAACAATACAACTTGAAAGCTCGACAGGTCTATGTGGCTGCACATTGTAAAAGCAGACAGGACCTTTGTTATTTATTTATTTTTTTTTATAATTAACCCATTGAGGATTAGCAATAAAAAGAGAGTATTTCTCTAAAACCGGGAGACCAAAACAAGACCCAATGCCCAAAACAACTCCACCCAGCATACATTCATCTCAAAAAGGATAGCTGTTTACCAAGACAGGCAGAACGAAAGGCATCTTACACTACACATTATACACTAGCACATTATGATAAAGATGTTTTAACACAACAGATTACAGGTTCATGTGTTCATGTTATGACATGTAAGTGCACAGCACAAGACGCGACAATAAACTAAAAGCCAGTTCTTTGTTGATCTTCAAACAAAGGAAGTTAGGAAAATATCTTTGAAGAGTACCTTGTGGCAGTATATACTGACTACCCAACTATTTATGTGCTTCAAAAGAAATGCTTCGACAGCATTCTTCTCCCGTCGAACATATTCTAGATAATTGGTGTGGACAACCCCAATAACCATCCGGAATTTTGCTTTCCATTCTTTTCCATGATGATACCATGTTAGATGCTCAGGCTCCTCAAGAACAGCAATATCTGCCTCTTCATCAGGGATTATTTGTGTAATATCCCCAACAGGAAGAATGCTCCTTTTCTCAATAGAAAACTACAATACAGGTAACAATCTAATTATTCACAAGTCATTAAATCATTTTGATAAGGAAGCTTCAAGCAGCATAGTAAAAATGATATTTTAGAGGGACTTTGTTATGAAAAGATAAAGCGTGTGACTGGAGAAGCCAGGAGTCCAGGACAACCAAACAACAACATTACCCCAAGTGTATCAAAGATTCCAATGGAGAGGTGATGGGGAGGGGGGGGGGGTCAGATGCATGCAGCCTTAACCCTATGGTGAAAACATAGAGAGACTGTTTCTGGAAGCAACTAAACAAATAAAATATAAGCAAACAGATGTTAGACAAACAGAAGTCCTTCTGAAGCACTTTCCATAGCTCCATAACGTAGACAAATAAAGAGACGTTAAACATGAACATCAATCTATATTTCAGAGTCAGAGAGTCTGAGAAGTATAATTAAGATCTTGATCCGCAAAATGCACAAAACATAGCTCGTGCCAAAGCCACAAATTATTTAGTCAGGTCAGACGTACGTTAGTGTGGCAGATTTAGGTGCTTTGAACTATTTAGCAGGCCAACTCTACACATCCAAGATACAAGGTACTGAGTGACAAAGTAGACATTGCAGTGCCACGTCTCAATCCCGCCCCCCCTCCTGTCAGGCTGTCACAATGAACTCCACAACCCACCTCAAACGAAATATAAGGCAGTTTAAAAATGCATCTTATAGAAGTTAGGTGATAGAACACAGAGAGTTGGATTTGTGGCTATCAAATTTTAACAGCAGTTCAAGACTTTGGGGAGAATATATTAAGGAAGGACAAGGAGACAAAAACGCCTCCATAAGAAAAGATAACAACACTGCATCTTCATAGGGTGAATCGCACATCTTCATAGGTCATTTGCAAACAGGAACTAGACTAGATATTGTTGATAGAATAGCGAAATTCAACAAAAACACAGAACATAGAAAGCTACAATTTGATAGTTCAACGAGAAGTAATTACCCTTCCAGGATAGAATTTTATATCAAATCGAGAAATGAATCTAGTCCTGTCTTCAAGCCATTTGCGTACGTATGCCTCATGCTCCAGGGCAGACTTGAACTTAATGTTGTCAGGGTATACAAGCCCTTGGTCTATTGAAGACAGCCAAGGAATTACTAAAGTAACCTTCCGCTCGCCATCTTTTGCTAGATAACAAGCACGGAACAGCGGATTCACAGCAGTACCTGTCAACCATGGCAGGCTGGCTGTGGTGTATATAGCGATGTGCTGTTTCTTAGTCATGTAACATCAGTTAAGTTGTAGAACTTGAGCAATGACCCAGTATAACAAATTGAACGAAGGGCAACCCTCCAATATGACAGCTACTCCTTGAAAAACCACAATGAGCTAACTGCAAAAACAAAAACCACGCCTGAGAAGTAATCCATTAGTGTTTAAGCTCACAACCCAAATGTGACAGATTATAGAGACATAGCTATGGTAAGCAACCTGCTAAACTGTAACTGCACATCATCTATTCTCATCAACCATATGCAGATATTATGAATGGTACTGGAACTTTACATCAAAATAAAACAGACATCTAAATGGATAATAAGATGAAGAGCATATACAACAACAACATCTTTACCCCAGTGCCTTAAAGGCTCCCGCCATAAGGCGGGGTAAGGGGGGGTCGGATGCACGCAAGCCTTCCCCCTATTGAAACATAGAGAGGCTGTGCACGGATGACCATGAAGGGCATATAGATTCACTTAAAATCACTTTCACCAATAGTATGTCTGGGGACAGGGAACGGATAACACCAGTCACAAGAATTGCATGGCAACTCCTAAAATTGTAACCATAAGACAGTTAAACATCTTCATCATTTCAATATTTTTTAATAAGAATTTACAACATTCTAAGGTCACAGCAACAACAACAGTCAACACCATAACATGCATCAGTATCCAGACATCCTCATTACTACTTGACACACTAGCTGAAGCGCATAACTATTGGGATCACTCCCAGCCTCAGCAACGTAGTGGCATCAATATTCAGACATTAAATATCCTAAATTACTTTTCCCTCCGTTGTTTTAGTTTCTTTGCGTTTCATTTGAATTCCTCTCAAATATTCAAACGAAACGTAAATAACCTAAAAAAAAAAAAACGGAGGGAGTATTTGAAATGCTTTCTAAAGCTCTCTAATGAAAATCAACGACAACTGACAACCTTCCAAAACCTATTCACTTTCATCCTAGGCAGCGTTCGATGTATAATTTGGTATGTTTTTCAAATAAGCATATGCCTGAAAAGCCTAGATCAATCAGTTCACCTTACTTACAAGCTCATGTCTCTACCTCCTACCCAGGTTCTATCTAAAACTGTAACCTATCATCCTATTCAGCCCAGAGCTTGTTTACTTCTCCTTCTGCTCTGAAATCCCATTATCTCTGTATCTCTCCCATTTCATAAGAAATTGAATTAGCACTGCCGGCTTAAATCCGTAAAATGACCTACTGTTACCCTATACACCACAAACAATATTTTCAAGTTACATCAAACCAGAGTGGATTTGGACAAACACGCCTACTT
This sequence comes from Spergularia azorica, assembly GCA_038382645.1. Classification (NCBI taxonomy): domain Eukaryota; kingdom Viridiplantae; phylum Streptophyta; class Magnoliopsida; order Caryophyllales; family Caryophyllaceae; genus Spergularia; species Spergularia azorica. The sequence goes on from JBBYHQ010000008.1 coordinate 18,664,687, forward strand.
ATACACAGTGAGTCATCGATTTCCAAGGGTAACTTCTATAACCAGATGGTGTAACCCCATACACCATCATCAAATGCCTCAGTGCATCTTCACCTAAGACTACTTCCATAGTTCCACCCCAACAAATAGCGCTTTTCATGCTGCGGTTAGAAAATCCCAAACATTTCCTTTCATTCATACATCGCCCTAAACCGTCACATAGCCCTAACCCTAATTCTCTGTATCCCAAAAACCCTTAATTACTACTGTAGTTCAAAATTCGATCAATCATCATAACTTCTTCCACAAATGACTGCAGTGTGCTCAACAGAACTAAATGACCAATATATCCCTACTTGATCACCTAATCCTCAAACCATGTCCCCCAGAAAAGATGACCCAAATAACAATCAAATCAAAACCATTTTAGCAAAGAGTATGTCTACTCTTACACAATCTCCATAATATTACACCTAAATATTTCAGTTGGTAAGCAGATTAATGATAAAAAGATGACAGAACATCCATCAATGACCACCATCAAGCCTTAGTCGTAACATAATTTGGGGTCGGCTAACATGAATTGTCATATGAAACCACCATACATAAACATAGGCAATAAAAAGGTTAAATTTGACATTTCACCCACATCAAACAAAAATTAATCATTCATACATAAACCCACAAACAAAATCCCAAGAAATTAAAAACCCACCAAAACAAAATTCAGTCTGATGAATTTAATTCATACCCAATTGAGGATTAATCACATAAAACAAAGAACTAAACAGTGAAATTAAAAGATTAAGAGATTGTAGTACCTGTAATTGTTATTATGGAAGAAAAAAGAGGAAGGTGAGTGATTAGAAAATAATCCAAGTAATTTAAATATATATAATATATTAGAGAAGAAGGCTTGAGAAAGAAGCTTGACCAAGGTTGTGGGTACTAAACAGGAGTGCGGGAGATGCTTTCCAACGAGAACTAGGGAGAGTTTTTTTTTTTTTTTTTTTTTTTTTGGGTAGTTGGAAAAACCTGCGAAAAAATAACAGAAAATATTAGTTGGACGACATCTTATGGACGAATATTCGTTGGGTAATTGCCCAACCTTTGGTTATTCCTTGTTTTTGCACGAGTCCGTCGTCGAGTAGGGTGTTTCCATTATTGTCTTGTCTAGTCTAATGTCTACGAGATTACGAATTTGTTCGGTGGGAGTAGTTGTTTTAGCAGTAGGCATTAAGCAGTTATTGTGTTTTACCATTTTGTAAATAAACAAGCGGTTCAAAATAACATGTTCAACAAGCTTAGCTGAAAAATACAATAAATGACATTGGAATGTAATTGTAAACTGGAATCTAATGCATATGTTTGGAAGGAAAAAAAGGTTATAGAGTACTTCGACTTATGAAATGCTAGTTAGAGTAGCATTCTATGAAATGCTCTAAGACTGCTACGTGCCTACGTGCTACTTCAAATGCTACACTACAAAACATGTATATTAGCATTTTAACCAAGGCGCTTTGAATGTGGTTTTGGGTTTTTTTTGTTAATATTTGAACACTCGGATCAAATGGGCTTAGGGTATATCGCATTCTTCGTCGTTCTTACCCTTTGCAACTGTGTGACATACAATTTTACTTATAGGATTTAATCTAAATTCTGGTGACTTGTACGCCCTATAGAGTAATTTCTAAACTTGGAGTGTAGGACATTGTGATAGAGGATTTAAGGGGAACTAGTTAACAAAAAGGGGAAACATATTTATTGAAATTTACGACTAAGCTTTTCCAAAGAAGTAAATCATCAACCAAATGTAGCACAGATAACTACACAAAAATAGTCACTTAATCATACCCTTTTTAACGTAAGATGCAATGTTTAGTGGTCCAATGATCGTCTCACTATATAATTAGTTCAAAATCTTTCATCTCGTGCTATACTCATAATCTTAACATATATTTTCCGTCTTTTTTATTATTTACTAACAAACAAAATAGGTTACACGAGACAAAAATATGGTATCAATGCTACTAAATTTCCAATTCTTTTATCATTCGCTTTGTTCAACCAGTTTACCCTTCTACAACACACAAGCGCCACAACCATGCACCCACCCTTCAACTTGACCAACTAGCTCGCATTAGCATCTGGGCTCACCCGAATTTAGTAAGACGGGTATATGGTTTGAATGGATTAACCGGATCATTTCAAATCAGATCGTATCATAAAAAAAAAAAAAATCTAAAAGAGGGAAGAAAATGGCAGAACACTGGTAAAAATTCGTCGGCAAAACCCTAATTTCGTGTAAAGTTCCCACCTTTCAATTACAATTCGCACTACATGGTAAATTCTATCTTGAATAACATAGTTACTCATTAATTTGGAATCGTATTAGTTCATCATTTTTTCATCTTTCACTGCAATTTTTACTCAAGTAATTTGTTATCATACCTGGTATATATATGTCAAATTCAAGATGAAGTTTCAATTCATACATGTATATAAGCTGTTGAATTACATTTTATGTATCGTGAAGAACAAGATTGAATTTGTGTTTCTTGATGATATTGATATGTACGCTTACTTTTTGACATGATGCAAATTTTTAGGTATTTGTGTATAATTTGATCTGATAAAGATGTTTATGGGGAGTACTAATGGTATACCGGAATTCGGGTCGCAATCCGATATATTACTGCCTGATAATGTGGATGGGGAAGGAGATAGTTCTAGCCAGATTGTATATACGGCGTCGTTTGATGAGCTTGCTGGGAACTACATTCGATATGATACGATAATATGGCTGTCGATATCGTTGCTGTTGGTTTTAGCTTGGGGTGTTGGTGTTATTATGTTGCTGTATTTGCCTCTCTTTAGATATGTGCTTCAGAAGGATCTTTCTTCCCGCAAGCTGTATGTTACGCGTTCTGAAGTTGTCTATAAGGTCGGGTTTGAACTTGCTGTTTCGTAGGTTTTGAGGAAGGATGATAATAATTAGTAAGATTTGAGCGCCAGTGAACTGTTTATTCTTGCAGGTGTCTAGACCATCGTTTATACCCTGCTGGAAAACTGTGGTGATTGAGAGGCGTGTACCTTTGTCCTTGGTCATCGATATTATTATTGAGCAAGGTCAGAAATTGAGCTGACGTTTAACACATTTGTTGCACATTTTCTTCGGCATCATGTTGCTCAAGCTTATGTATTCTGTTACAGAAGCTCAACAATAGGGCTTTCTGTTTATAATGTGCTGCAAATAGTGGCCGTTTCATAGTCACATATGTATTGACTTCTGAAGTCTTACCTTCACATCATGTTTTGGTATTCAGGTTGTTTACAATCTGTATATGGGTTACACACCTTCAGAGTGAAAAGTATATCACGTGGTAGAGCTGCTCTTGTGGATGAATTACAGGTTCAAGGTGTATCCAACCCCGGACTTTTGAGGAAGGTATATTGAAGATGTCCCTTAAAGTTCCAACTTTTCTCTATATTCTCATTCCAGGGTTCTATTTTGAATCAATCTATTGCTTATAGGTCATAATTACAGAAGCTGCCAAGGTTCTCCAAGATGCCAGGAGTTCTCTAACTGAGCGGAAATACTGGAAGGTATGCGTTTTACCCGTAAAAAATGAAACATGAGACAGAAAGCTTGGATTAGACTTCTTTGCGTTAAATGCTTAAATCACCTCTCAGCATCATTGAATATGATCCATAGGTCTATAGAAATCTTTTGCTTCCGTCAAAGAGATTCAGCTTCCTTTAATGACTAACTCATTCACCCCCAAAAAAGGGCAGTACGTGGTTTCCCTTTTTTTTTATTTTTTTTATTTTTATTTTATTTTAAGGATTCTTGTGTTATTTCCTTTGGCTACAGAAGCCATAAGTCTGATGTATAAACCGACTTATAGATGAACTCTCATTACCCCGATATGGTCTTGGCTTGGCTTTCCATGATTATGGGTTACTGTTTTTGATAGAGAATTATACTAATCTTTGTGGCTAGCTATTTCCCTAAGGCTATGCTGCTTGACTTCTTTCACTAAATGACTCAATGGCATTGAAGCCTGAGAGTTCTTAGATGATAGATTCTTCAAGATTAGTAAAATGTATAACGTGGCAATTGAAGCTACTGGGTAACTGGGTGATAGTGATTTCTAAAAGATCACAGTGATGTAGCTTAAATTGCACACTATTGAATCTGATTCTATTGGACCACTGTGCCCCCGGGCACCTATCACGACTCCCTAAAACCTCTTTGCAGGGCTACTTGGTCTCTCATTCCTTTCATCGGCATGAATCTGTATGCTTGACACATCTCAATAATGACGGGGCAAGGATTGATGATATTAACTTACCAGTAATGTCTGTGTTATCCCTGAATGCAGGCTGGATATTCTGCATTTCCTATGCCTCCTGAGCGGAGAGGCATAGCTTCTGGGGATCTACTGTTGCAAAAAATAGATGAAATGAACAAATCTGTCAAGGTGCGGTTCTTTTTTTTGGCTTGTATGACTAACAAATTGTCCTTTTCTTTTTTCATATTCACATATTTTGACACTTTTATTGATCTTTAATTCTTTAACAGAGTATCAGATGCATCATTGATTATTCACATGTCATCTACCGTTGTTAGGTCTAATCTTCCTTTTTTTTCCATAATAATCAGAGAATAGAGTCGCTCGTTGATAAATCCCAATATCCACCTGCAATCAACTGAACAGTGATGACATGGGTCTGGACTTCCATTCCTTTGCCACCCGTTGCCTGCTAAATGCATTTGTACAGAAGTTTGTGGTGTGCACCAACATTTCGTTATTTCTGATGCTCAAGATTGATCTCGCAGAATGTGTTCAGCATCAGCTGGGAGATACATTCTGATTCTTCTCAATGTACAGTCTGTCTATGTAGGATTCTTTGTAGAGTTTTGTGACACAAAGAATCATGGTCTCTCAGGCCCTCTATACCAGTATTCCGAGAATGTAGCAATACTAACATTCATAGATGCAATTTTTTTTTTTTTTGACAGAGGTTAAAAATAGATGCAGTTTAATTGTAACTTCATGATTTTCATTTTTATTCATAATTCTTCCTTCATTCTGCCTATTTAATCAGTCATCTCTTCGCCTACAGTCGATCTGAGGCACATCTTTGCATTCTCTTCTGAAGCCACTAGATTGTTGAATTGAATGTATATGGAGTAACTGAGAAAAGGGCACAATCACTCTTACTAGGACATTTTACGGATGAAACATACTTAGAGTTTAAAAAGAAAACTCAATCTGTAACTTCTTTAACCCGAGCCTGAAAAAACGGTTGTCTGAGTTGGGTCAATTTTGCGTTACTTGACAAACACCCTAAAACATTATCGCGAATCTTTTTAACTCACTGTTACTAGTCCTGGAGATCGCTTTTCAGGAAACCCAGAAACTGGGAGAGATGACTAAGAAGAAAATAGTTATAGTTGGAGGAACAGGCTACTTAGGCCAGCATCTGCTTAAATCACTGTTCTCCGACAACAAAACGACATCGTCTTATGATGTCGCCTTCACTTACCACTCCACTCCACCTCAGAAGCTTCTCGAAGCTCTCCCTCATTCTCTCTCTTTCCCCGTTGATTTGCAGTCTGGTCACGGCTTCGATTCCATTTCCACCACTTTTGGTCAGGTAATCACTTAACGTGACCTTGTCATTTCTTATTTTAGATTTCGGATGTTTATATTCTTATTGGCTTATTGCTTAAGTTTCTCTTGGACTAGGGGCATTGTAGAATTGGTGTTTAGTATTTTAATCACTAGTACATTTGGGTAAATTTGCGTATTCGCGTTACCATTGTTACGTATGTTAAGGTTTTGGGGCGAGTTTTCAAGAAATTTGAGTGGTGGGTTTATAGGGAAAAGTAAGATAATGAAATATGTCAATCGTAAGACCGTCTTACCCAAGTCGGGTTATGTTGGAATTTAGAATAATGTGTTTTTTTGAGGGGTTTGATGAGTTTGGTGTACTATGTTGGTATGGGCAGCCAGATGTGGTGGTGAATTGTGCCGCGCTTTCAGTGCCACGAGTTTGTGAGGCTGATCCAGCTGCTGCTATGTCGATTAATGTGCCTACTTCTCTGGTTGAATGGCTGTTGAGCTTTAAGGAGAAAGATGCACTTTTGATTCATCTTTCGACTGATCAAGGTAATTCAGCGATTCTCCTTCTTTATGATGTAACACAACCTGAAATGCAACTATATTGTGAAATCAAGCTTACTTATACAACTGCCCAGTGAATAGCTCGTGAATCTGATGTTTAGAGAGGTCCAGATATACCCGACTGTATACAGGGATGATTCATCCAGACTTGTAGTTGTAATCAAACATATATGATCAAAGATTGTATCTTTGTGACTTTGTAGAACCCGAGTTTTTTGATGGGCCTTTCGGTTTGTGTAGGGACTTGTGGTGCCTTTGATTGTTGAATAACCCATAGGTCTGTCTTTTTGGGGTGTTCATATTCACCAATGTAAAGATTTCTAGGAATTTTTTCGTTCTAATTTAATGATTTTTCAATTTTGTTTTGGTTTGTTCTTCATGAATTGTGTTAGCAACATGGTCTGTACACATCATGTTCTATCTCTTGGATTGATATTTGAAGACTGTAGTACTGGGAGGATTTAACCTTCTTCCTGGCCTGAACAAAATTATATCGAATTCCTGGTTGAGACTGGTATCCCCTCTATTTTATTGATTAGTAGCTCTTGAAGGGGAGTCATTATATTCGTTGGCCATAGAACTTTGACAGTTTGGTGCTTTTCTCTTATGCTTTTCTTGATGTCCAGCTCCTTGTCTAGAAAGCTAGTATGGCTTTTGCAATTGGTACTTTCTAGAATGCATGAATGACTGTTCTGCTGAAGAAGTTCTTTAGTCATTTAGTCTGTTTAAAATTCGGAATTATGTAGTTTCTGGTTACTAAGAGCTTCAGGTGGAGCTTGTCTGATGTACCTTGATTTTCAGTGTATGTAGGAACCAAGTCATTTTACAAAGAGGAAGACGAGACCTTGCCAGTTAATACTTATGGAAAATCTAAGGTGGAAGCTGAGAAGTTCATTTCTATGAAATGTTCCAATTTTGCAATCTTGAGAAGCAGTATAATTTATGGCCCACAGACAATATCACCAGTTCCCAAGTCGCTTCCTATTCAGGTCCGTATCTTAAGAGTGGACTATAAGTTACTCGCAATATCGTCTTTCATGGTTGTGGAATTCTGCAGTTGTTATCTCAGATTAATCATAATAAAGTTAAAATCTCATAGGATAGCTGCTTAGCCTGATGTGCTATATATCCATTTGACATCATGATTTTGATTTATCAACCTTGTACTTGCTTCTGCACTCTTTCATGAAAGCAAAAGCGAATTAGGGCATTGGGCAGCTTTTATGAACCCACCGTAAACTGATCCTTTGCAGTAATATTACACGAAAGATCGTGTGGCTTTTTTTTTTTTTTTTTCCAGCTTCAGATACCTATCTTAGCTATGCTTATGAAAGTTTCAGTGATGATCCTTCCTTTTTGGTTCAGTGGATCGATGGAGTACTTTCGAAAGGAAACAAAGTGGATTTCTTTTATGATGAGTTTCGCTGCCCAGTGTATGTGAAAGATGTTGTGGCTGTCATATTAGCTTTGACAACAAGATGGGTTAGAGGTGAGGCTCTGGTCTTTTGGTGATTATCAACAATATGTAACATTGTACTTCTCTTACCTAATTCGTCTGTGTTCTGTACTTCTGTTCTATGCTGTGGTGCTACATGTTGGATTGTTAATCCCACAGAAACTTTCCTGCAAAGGGGTCAAGAAGCTCATACAGGGAGTGCGGGACATTCCAATATGGAAATGTGGGAAGGGCAGGGTAATTGGTTTTTGGGTTAAATTGTATTGAAGCCTGTCAGAGATGGGATTTTTTTTTGAGGTCGTCAGAGATGAAACTTTTGGCAGTTTAGTTTCATACAAATCGACATTCTAGATCTGAACACGGAGTCTACTTAAAAATTATGTGACAATTTACAAGCCCATCCTGCTTGTTAGACTGGAAGAAGTATATTGTTTCCTGTCTGTCACAATGTGAAGGATCATGTCACCTTTTATGTATTTGTTATCGGAACCAGTGTTCGTCCTCTCTGGTAGCCCCGGCTCCCCCAACCCCCTGAATCAATTATGTATGTATGATCTTGGGTCTGGGGGAAGGTTTCTTGTTTAATCACCACTGTGAAAGTAACTGTATTTTGTGTGTTGCTCTGTCTATATAACTAATGAATTAAATGTATGCTACAATTATCTGTTTAATTAGAGGCCACACCAGTGCAACTCTTGTTAAACCTTGGGGGACCAGATAGACTTTCTCGTGTTCAAATGTCCGAGACTGTTGCAGAGACCAGAGGCCGTGATAGATCATTAATCAATCCAGTGTCTGCATCATCGGTTGGTATCTCTTGGATCTCTTGTTGTACCCTTTTGTTCTACATCCTGTTCTCTGTTCATTTTTTTCAAGTCTCTGATTGTGTTGGTTCACAATCATGTTTCAGGTTGATCGCGGTGTTAATTCTCCATCAGATATATCCATGGACATAAGCAAACTGGTCAAAACACTGAATATATCTCCTACTTCATTCAAGGATGGCGTTGCACTCACACTCGCAGAACCATGATTGATCCATTTTTCTGCTGTGAAACCAAGTTACAATGCAGCCTCTTGTTTGCTGAGTGATTGGTGCGGTGCTGCTCATTCCTTGCCAAGATCAGAACTTTCAATTGTTTAAAGATAGAACCTAGACATATGGTGATGAACTGCTGCTACGACTGTGCTGCAAAGTGCAAAATGTAGACGTTCAATGCAGTTTTACGCTCCGACTTCCAGCCTTCGGGTATCCAAAGACTCAAGAGGCCAAGCCAAGACATAACCTGCCTGTAAACACATACTGTAATCTATCTCTTCTGATGCACAACAATAATTACATACTTAGAAGTCAGGACTGGCCAAACGCCCCCTAATAGGAGTTCTAGGGAGATACTCTTAATATCCAAAGAGATACTTGCCATTGAATATTGATGAGATGGAGGGTCAGGATGAAGAGGAGTCCCCTAGTTTTATTCCTATAACTCTTGTTACGTGCTTATTTAACCACAACCTTACAAGCTATTGTAGCTGACGCTAAAGAGGGATGTATGGATGATGTCTAGGTTGTCTAAAAGATTATGGAGTCAGCTACGCTAATGGTCGAAATAGGTTGGTGATTTATCAACTAATGTATCAAATAACGCGAATAACATAAATTGGGAGAGATTATGCAAAGCACTACTACTTATTCTATCATAGTCTAATCCAATTACTATCCTAAATTCTACTTATATAGTGAAATGATCTGGTAAAAAGAAGCATTAACCACATATAAAAATTCCCAACTAGTCCTAGCAATCGATTTACGTGATGAAACAATTCTAATCAACAGAGGGCTAATCACTAAGTTAGATCGCAACTGCTGTTGATAAATTCAATTAGAGAGAGCTACCAATTTCAACTAAACTCGCACTCCACACTCGCACTCTGAAACAAACATTTTGATTGATTAATTTTCTCTCTCATCTTCAAACAAACCCAGGTAAACAAAATCCCCATTTTTTCCCCCCAATTTGATTCCAATATCATCTTCCGATCCATCATCATTCTTCTGCATTCCACCCAAATTAGGGTTTTACGATTTCCCCCAAATTTCCCCTCATCTGAATTAGGGTTTTATTCAATTTTACTTTTTAATCCGATCAATTTGTTGTTTCAATTTTTCGCAGTTTGAGCTCAGGGGAAAAAAGAGAAAGACGAAAATGGGGGGAGGAGGACACGTGGAAGGAGGAGGAGACTTCAGGACCAAGGTATGGAGTATGTCTGGTGGGCCCAACTGTAGGCCCAAACACTGGCGTCGGAACACCGCATTTGCCCTTGTTGGTATCTTCCTCGTCTGTGTTCCTATTGCTGTCAAATCTGCCCAGCTTGAGGTATACGCTTTACGATTTTGTTCTTGTTGATTTCAGTTCAATTGCAATGCGTGAAATTCTGAATCTTTTAATTGTATTGTTTGATTTATTTGATTTGATCGTGTATTGGTTTGTGTGAATTGGTATTGTCCCCGAGTTTCGTTGTCGAAATAGATGTATTCAGGTTGATTCTGGTAATTAGGGAATTAAATTTGCTGAGACGGGGGGAGGGGAAGTGGGAAATTGTTTGGTACCTAAGACGATGATTCGAAACTCGTATTGTGGGTTGTTTGGAATGAGAGTAACTATTAAGGGAATGATGGAGGAGACAAAAACTTATCTCCCTTGTTGCCAATGGTTTTCTTGTCTTTTGTTTTGACCTCTATTACCCCCACTAACAGTTGCCCGCAATGCTAGGAAGCGCAGGAGGGGGAGGGGGAGGGGATGGAGGGTTATAGTAAGTACTTAGTGAAGTAGGGGGGTTTAGGAGGTGGAAGGTAGCTGGACTTGTGCTATTAATGCTATATGGTGTAAAATGGGTTAAAGATGAAGATGGGGGACTTGATGGATTTTGCGCTATTTTGAGAGCCTGATGCAATGTCGCCTTTGTTGTTGGATGCTTAGACCAATTCTTGACTGATAACTGAACGCTGGTGTAGATAAGGATTAGGTGTTGCCGAAAGTATTGGATTGTTGGGAGTCACTATTTGTGTAGATAGGAGTAGCTTTCTGTGAGATGTAGAGGGTAGCTCTTGGATTGATTAATGTTGCAGTCAAGAGAACCTGGAGCAGGATATAGGTGGAATGTCTGGTTATTTTATTTTATTTTCAAGGAAACAATCAGAAATGTAAACGCTTGGTGTAGAAGTTTGTAATGCATTAAGGCTAATTCAGGAGCTTTAAGCTTAGATACCAACTGAGTGAAAGATGGAGAATTAAGCTTTTCCAGCATCTTCCTACTCTACAGAGTGTTTGTATACAAATTATAGAGTAGATGGGAGGGAGGGCAAACAGGATGGAGGGAGGGGAAGGCGAGACGGGAGATATTCTATTAGATGGCGAAACATAAGAGTAAATGGTAAAGAAGAAGACCCATGGCTTATAGGTTCTTGATGAAGGTGACTCGTCAATAGAGCAATGTAGGTGGAATTATATTTTGCCCCCAATTTGTGGATAAACCTTAATTCTGAAGGGTAGATGGTGTATTCCTCAATTATTGCATATCAGTGATAATGGTATATGTTTTAGTAGAATGACGATGATGATGATGAGGTGAATGCCCACCAGAAGAGCAGAGTAGGCAGAAGAATGATGAGATGCTGGAGTTAATAGTTTAATACTGCCATGTCTGAGCTCGAATTTTTCTATTTTCTCGAAGTACTTGTGTTGACAGAGCTAGAAACTTTTATTAATTCACTATAGGCCAAAACTTAAGAACTTAACACGTAGCACTCGTGCCGAGTACTTGAATTTTAGAGGAATCAGAGGAACATAGACAATCGTTAAACAAGTTCTGTTTCCATTATCATTCCAAGTCTCTCTATTGTCAATAAGGATTTTTTTTCTTGAAGATTGGTGATCAAAGTGTCCTCCCATTTCTCTTCTTTTTTTCCTCTCCCTCCAAACAATTCTCTATTCAGATGTAGGAAATTGTATTTGGATCCCCACTCTTCCTTTAGTTTCTCGTATTTCCCTCTATGTAGACAGCCTGTTAGCTTATTATAATCTGGGTTTAAGCTAGCATGGTGATCACCAATTTGACGTGGACGGATTCTCAAGCTGAGAATCTGTATCCTTCTCACTTGTTTCATTTGGCTTGTAGTTTCTAGTTAATCACTGGTAACTGTTGGTGTCTGTATGAGTTATATTTTAATTAAAGATTAAACCTTGCCCAACCTGAGTTGTCTTAAGAGTAAATAGTGTGTGGTCTATTCTAAAATCTGCTCAGTGTTTTAGTCATCAGAGATATTCTAGTTTGTCACCAATCTATGTGGGTATAGAGTTGTTGGGAAACTACGTGATCTATCTTATTGTCGTTTTCTTATCCTAATAACTTAGCATTCTAATGGGCTGCCATCCTTATCTGCCGTGCCGCCTTTCGCCATCCAGATAATGTAGTCTGTATTTGTATTGTCAATCATGACATATGAAGCAACTTTATTTTATAGACAATGTTCTGGTCTGTGTAATCTGGCCGAGTGCATCATTTATGAACAGCCGGCCCCCACACATTTCTGAATGTTACTGTGGCCTTAACTGGCTGAACTAATGTGGTTCTTCAGTTGATTTGGGGGGGGGGGGGCTTACGTTGCAGTTGACAATTCATTTAATTGTAGACATTTTTAGGTTTGTTTTGCTTTCTTACATTTGTCTGTAAATGTGCTTTTTACTATATTTCCTGCAGCGACGACCACATGAGCCTGTTCGCCCCATTCCTTCGCAAATGTGGTGCAAGAATTTTGGGAACAAAGAATACTAAAGCTGCTCCAACATGATGATTCTGTACTGCTAAAGGTTCTTTTTTCTTTTTTGGTCCTAATTCGGGAACTGTAGACAACTTTCTCTATAAATGGTTACTCCGCAGCTGAGTGGCTTTGTGCACTCTCAATAAGTTGAAATTGAATGGATGATCATTGTTTTTGTAGTTTATATCCGTTGGGAACTTCTACAATATTGATGGTTGTTGTCCCGAACAATCTTTGAACTGGTTGTTTAAGTTGTATATTGTGCTTTTATGTCTTATACTCTCATCGGGGGCCTTTTAGTCTATATGTTGTGTGAATAAGGCTTAAGGAAACATGAGTTCACAAAGATATCAAAGCAACTCTCTGATGTTTACTCTATGTCCTGTCTAATGCGAGTTTGTGCCGCTGGATGCATGTTTTCTGATTTGTTGCTGTTGTGTTTATTTGATTTATCGTTTCCAAAGCTCCGTGTATGTTGGAAATGATTTAGTTGTGAAGGGTCCAGGTTGCATAATGATCCATTTCCGATCCTACAATGCACAGACTACTGTTGACCCTGGTTCACAATCCTGGATCTGGCGAACTGAAACTTGCTTGTCGAACTACTGTTCTTATCACCTTCTTTGTCAAGTTCACCACTAGTCCTGAATATTCGCATTAGTTAGTGATTACCAGTGTCGGAGTCTCCATACTTACCTGAGATTGATGTATCTGGGTATCTGGTGTCCTGAAATAGTAGGTTTTATACTGTTTAGCTATAGGTTTCTTTGCATTGCAGAAATGACGATTATCTTGGATATATATTATGCTTTTGCCAGAAGAAGGAAGACAGTGGAACTTGGGGTACTAGGAATATGATGCTTATTCTGTCGGAAATCGATTTCATGAAAAAAGTTCATCAAATTGATGCTATGCTCTCAGGAAAAATGTACCTGAGTGTTTCACATTTTGGATTCCGAAAAATCTAGTCTGCTCAGAACTGTAGGTCTGCAGCTGCATGAGTGACAGCAGCAGATCTGGAAAGTTACGACCTTCCTTAGTAACCATGGAAGTTGGGCATATTCTAAAGAGAGTGAAGTAGGATCGAGAATCGTAAACTTCTAACTGTTACGTTAAGATTATGCTTTTCCTTAAAAAAAAAAAAAAATATGCTTCTGGAAATCTGTGGTCGTAGTACCACACTCCTTCAGCATTGCACAGGACATGTTGGTTTTTTTTTTTTTTTTTTTTTTTTTTTTTTTTTTTTTTTTTTTTTTTTGGGTGGTAAAGGCGGAGGGAGCTGCATTTGAGGATGGAAGGACGCCTAGTATATTCGATACTTATGCTCATTCTGGTTAGTTTTTTATTTCATTTTGCTACTAGTATCTTATATCCAAATACTCCATCCATTCCCCTTGGAATGTAGGAATTCAAACAAAAACGTTAACCAATCCAAAATAACGGAGTTTGTATTGCTAACAATGTTAAATCTTCAATTTTTATATCAGGATGATTGAGAAATGCCATTAGGATTATTATTCAATGTTTGAACTAATGATCAGAATTAGAATTCCATTAGTATTAACTTGTTGGTTGATGTTGTACCTTGTCAAACTCGATCTCGAGGCCTGGCCTGATATTGTCCTAGATCCCTTATGTAATCCTCTGAATGTGTAATAAAGCTGAAAACAGTAGCGCCTAGACCTCCGATGAATATACCATCCCCGTCAATTTTTTATTCTTGGTTGATTTTAAGTACGAAAATGAATTTTCAGGTCGTTTGCCAGGCAATGGAGACGTAAGTTCTGATCAGTATCACAAGTACAAGGTAACTAGAACTCGAGTAGTCGAGTTTTATGTGTCTTCTGCTCCATAATTCATCTTAAGCTATCATTTTGATGCTTCGCACTGCATTCAGTGCTTAATCATGAGTCGTGACTAGGAAGAGTTTCAACTTACAATGTACTGTATTGTAAATTTGTAGGAAGATGTATAACTCATGGCGGAAACAGGATTGGATGCCTACCGTTTCTCCATTTCCTGGTCAAGATTGATACCGAGTATGAGCGTTAATATTTGTCGTAAACTTGTTTAATCTATACTTGCTTTTAAGTTTACCCATTTCCTGTTGCATTCAGATGGCAGAGGTCATGTTAACCCAAAGGGTTTGGAGTATTATAACAATCTCATCAATCAACTCATCAGCAAAGGTAAAACAATTGTCAAATCGTTCGTTGTTTCCTGAGTCATATTTCCCATTTTCTTGATACTAACAATAAAACTTAGGAGCTCTAATTTCATTTATTAATCTACAGGCATCCAGCCTCATGTCACCTTATTTCACTCAGATCTACCTCAGATACTTGAAGATGAATATGGGGGATTCGTCAGTCCAAGGGTTATGTATGTCTCTTTAATCGTCTCATTTACTTTCACGTAAATTTTACAATTATCGGTTCCTATTAGAACCTTGCCATTGGCGGAAGCCTTTGAGGCACCGGGGTAATGCCGATGTTGCTGTGGTGCCTACTAGAAACCCTAATTTTTGCACTTTTTTATATTATTCCACAGCTAATAGCACTTCCATTTCAGGATGTGAGATATGATGGAAATCGTGATATTAGATTTAGTTGGTTATTTGTGAAAGAGAAAAGAAGTTACAGAAATAGTAGTATTGCAGGATGCAGGATATGTTGAACAAGGTTGCTGATAGTCATTGTTTTGCGGATGCAGAGAAGACTTCATGGCATATGCTGAAGTTTGCTTTAGAGAATTCGGTGATAGAGTTTCGTACTGGACTACGTTTAACAAGGGTAATATATACACCTTTGGTGGCTACGATGTCGGAAACTCACCCCCATGTAGATGCTCTGTCCCATTTGGAAGCAACTGTACCAAAGGAAACTCGACAATAGAGCCATACCTTGCAGCTCATCACATGTTGTTGGCTCATGCATCAGCTGCGAGGCTGTACAAGGAAAAGTATCAGGTACGGTGTTCAAATCTCCCTGACAAATTATATGAATTCCTTGCTCCTGGTAGGCTGGTATGGTATATATATTTAAGCCTCTGTCACCTTATTTAAGCATCAAAACCATAATCATATGCCCTTTCTCCTGCGATGTACCGATATTAATGATTTAGTGATACTCCTGTATACAGGGCAGACAACATGGATCTATAGGATTTAATCTGTACGCCTTTGGTTTCATTCCATTCTCAAATTTAGAAGCCGATGTTACTGCAACAAGACGGTCCTATGATTTCTTCATTGGCTGGTGAGTTTCCTAAGTCTGTCTTATTACGTTTATGATGCATATGCTTCATTTATAGTTTCAGGTTTTCCTATTTGTCCTTCTTCAGTGCTAAATTTGTTCATTTATATGCTAATCGACATGTGTTCCTCGTATTCAGGTTCATGAAACCTTTGATGCATGGGGAGTACCCTATAATAATGCAGAAGATTGTTGGCACCAGACTTCCTGTGTTTTCTCAAGAGGAAAAAGAGTTACTGAAGGGATCATTCAATTTTATTGGAATAAATTACTACACTGTCATTAGAGTGAAGGACAATTCTATAAGTCTCTCTAAGGAGCCCAGTGATTATCTTGCCGATCAAGCAACAGCTTGGTTATGTAGGTCTTATCTTCTATTCATCTCATTGCTCAGATTTTCTCAGCTAATGGCGAAGGAATTTATCTGGACTGATGTGGATATTGAGATTGCACTTGATAAACACTGATTTATTTTACTGATTTTGTGTGAAGCTAATTAAATTTGAACTTGTCACAGATATAAATGACAGCAATCCATTTCAAGGGGTGAGGACTCAGTCCTAGATTTCCTATTTACTGGCTATGTTAATTTTTATTTCAGGTTCTCTTATCTTTCCTCTGTTTGTTCTCTGTAGAATCCATTCATCAATACGCCATGGGGTCTTCGAGGAGTACTGGAGCATTTCAAGCAAGTTTATGGCAATCCTCCGGTCTTTATCCATGAAAATGGTTCATCCTCGTGCTCTCTCATTATTACGGAGATGTCATAGTCATCTCTTATTTTACCTGATGAATAATTGCTATGTTGAATGGAATTGGTTGGCAGGCCAACTCACAGATCATAATACAGATTACAGTACATTACTTGATGACAAATCGCGGGTGGAGTATCTGCAGGCTCACATCGGAGCTGTGCTTGATGCAGTAAGGTAATATTTCAGCTTTATGACATATGTTAGCCTACAACTGTTTAGCTGCATCAGCATAAGTTCTGAGAAACAAGAGAGAACCTGTTTATGACTTTCAAAAAATCCTCCACGAAATTGTGAACTTGTCTGTTTCTGAACAAGGCATATGAAGTTCGTTTAGCACTTCTTAGATTCTTTTGATTGCAAAATGTTTAGCATAAGCTTTTACCTTCGTAAATCATTTGCAGAAACGGGTCTGCTGCAAAGGGATACTTCGTTTGGTCATTCTTGGATGTTTACGAGATGATGTTTGGGGACAACTACACCTTTGGCCTATACTATGTTGATTTCAATGATCCTGAACTAACCAGACATCCTAGGGTTTCACAAAGGTGGTACTCGAAATTTTTGAAAGCAAAGAAGGTAAGCTTTCATGGAAAATCAAATGAAGCAGAGAACACCCTTCATATGATCAACTCGAGAAAGGACCCTCATATCCTGGGCTTTAAGTCTTCCTAAGGAACCAGAATCTCATCTGACATACCATATGATATTTTTGAAACTGATACATTGTTTAACACTACACATTCTTCTACTACATAACTCACTTTCACATTTTTCGGGTACTTTCTGATTTGTACAAGCTGTTCGATCAGGTGCTTTGTGTAATCTGTACATTCTGAATTTCATCTATGTTACTCACATGCAAGGCAAAGAACCCCAGTCTTTGAGGAGATGCATTTAAAGAAAGACATCATGCAGCTGTGTACTGTGAATTTTCCATGTGTTGTTACGCAGGTTCTCGGCCTGCTGGCTGATGTAAGTATGGAACCATTATGCTGCTTCACTACTCGACATTTCCCTCTGCAGCCGGTGAGCAGACTGAGCTTAGCCATTGTCCGTGAAATTGACTGCGCCTTCTTGGCCAACAAGTTCATGAGCTTTATCAAATTTAAATCTGTATTTCCGTCCTAATCACGGCATCAGTAAATTTGTTCCTCATTGTCAAAAAAAAAAATAAAGTTCAAAAAATTATTAAGTGCTATGTTCAATAATCCCACTGCATGTTTTAGCAGCAATAAATTTATTTCACATCATAGCATGCATGCTGATGAATTCCATAAAATGCCAATGAGTTGTTCATACAAGATTAGGATTAGAATTACCATAAAACGACCGAAGTTTTATTCCATATATCAATTTAAGATTAGGATTATGATTACCATATAATGACTCCTCATCCCCTATATAAATCGACCATAAAGTTTTTTCATCATTCAAGTCTAGCTCAAACCACAACATCGGAATCCTTAATTACCTCTGACAACAACTATGAGTTCCCGTATGACGAAGATGTTGTTCGTCGTGCTTGTAGTGGTTTTTGTATCGGTTTTTGTAGTGGTTTTAGCTTCCACAAAGGCCGTAAATGCGTCTACGGATAAGCCTAATCACCCTGATGTGATCAAAGATGTATTCGAGGCTACATTTATGCGGTTGCTTGGAGTCTCACTGTACGAGTGCGTATACCTTTATATGATGGGGCTGATTCTGTTACGGTGAAATCTCTAGCCCTAGGTGCTATTCAGTACGTTATTACCAGCTGATCTGATATATATGAGAGTACACTATATATCTTCTGTATTTGATGATGTAAAGTACATATTTTCCAATTTCCTTCCTCGCGTAAGATTTACGTATGTACGTCTAGTTAATACATTTCCCAATTCCCATCCCCACGGACAACAAGATGTGAGACGAAAAGGCATCCTCACCCTTAGCCACCCCCTTGCCAAATATGAGACCTTGTCTGTGTCTTTATCTTCATGTGTTCTTGTTCGAATTGCGGTTTTCAGATCAGATTTCATCGTTCTTTTAACTTTCTGTGCCCCAACCATGGTTCTGATCAACGTAATGGGGCAATTTATAGACCTGCGTGGAAGGAAAAACTGGCAACTAAAGTGTGTGTGGACTACATCACACAAAACCGGGATTAGGAATGTAGCGCGTGCGTGTGCGCGTGCGTGTTTGTGCGCAAGTCATTCAGTTGTTCTAATTCAACAGGATGTCTCAAACTGATAGACATTCTTCAGCAGTGTTAATTTGATACAAACCTCGGATTCATATATCAAATGTGAATTTATGTACTATTAATACACACTTTGCCGAACAAAACATTAGTGTTTCAGCAAGAGATACCTATGGCGTTTCTAAAACGTCAACTGTAAGAACCTCTGATCATCTAAAACAGCAAAATGCTGTCGGACAAAACCAAGCCCATAGGCAACAATGTTTATTTGCTGAAAACACAAAATACAATCACTACAAAAGCTCTCTTACAAATGAACCAAAGATTATGCATAAGGAACTGAGGAAGAGGATCAAGATTAAAACTGAAAGCGGCTATTCGATGTTGTGGAATTCAGGAGGTGGTGCATTGTCTCACACACCCATGAAAGCGCGGCACTGAGATTCCCAGTGTTGCTTTGCTTGCTTAATCCTCTCTTGTCTCTCTGACTGGAGTCTCTCTTCCCAATAGTCATGACACCTGCATATAACCAACAAGAGACAATTAAGGGCTCGGAAAGGAATGGTCATGAGGTGGTCGAAGAACATACAAAAGCTCTAGCAATTATCGGAATCAAACCATCACCAAGAAAGAAAAGAGACTAGCTATAAAACTGCAGCATACCTGCGGCTCAGTAAAATAGTAAGCTCCTCTAAGTGCACAGCACCATCATATACTCCAGCCTGAAATAATCCACAAATAAATCGTGAAATCAAACAAGTCAGATTAGAGAGTTGGTTTTAGTCAAAATTTGTGCACAGATCATATCCTTCCTTTGCAATATACGACTGGAGGTCTACTGAGTATAGGCCGCAATTTATTCTATTTGGCAGAAGAGTGTCCGGTATTGTGCATCAAGAAATTAAGGAAATGTCAGCGTGGACATCAGTAGAAGTAGAGGTGGCCACGGGCCGGGCTAGTGCCCAAATTTTTGAGCACTAGCACTACATACCCGGGCTAGCACTAGCACTACACACCCGGGCTAGCACTAGCACTAGCACTACACACCCGGGCTAGTGCAGGGTTCGAATTTTTGGGCACTGACACTAGCCCCGCCAGTGCTCGAGCCCTCCTTCGGCTGGAAAAAGAACAAATAAAAAGTAGACGTTAGAAAGCAACGGCTATTTTTTCAAAAACTAGCTGTTTTCTAGGGTGGGCTAGGGTAGTGCTAGAGGTGGGCTAGGGTAGTGCTAGGGGCGGGCTTTGACCGGGTGTGACCAGTGCTAGTGCTGGAAAAATCAAGCACTAGCCCTAGCACTACCTAACCCGGGCTAGGCAGTGCCGAGTCCGAACGGGCCTTGACCAGGGTTTGACCAGTGCCGGCCCGGGCTCCTAGTGCCCAATGGCCAGCTCTAAGAGAAGTAAAACAAATTGAATCTGTAACTGCAAGTTTAATGTTATAGAACCACTGGTTTTCTCAACATGTCACATTATAGAATTTCACCATAACAAATTCATGGAATAAACCCATATCAAAATGAAATTGTGATGGACAATTAGAATGATTACCAACAAACAACCGTAATGAAGTCAAAAGAAGAAATTAATAATTACCTCACGGCAAAGAGGACATTTTTCCTTAGGAGATGCAGCATGCAGTCCATCAACTATAGTAACTGAAGCAGCAGAGCAGGCACACATGTAGCACAGTATATGGCCGCAATTTAGAGCAACAGGATCAAATACCGTGTCCTGTTTCATAAAAATAAAAAGGGTTTAGAAAAACAAACCACGGACAAATACATAGAATTCGTAGAATCCTACTAGATTAATTATTACACTAAAGTAAAGCCTTATGGTCCAAACATAAATTCAGAAGATGTCCTGCCATCGTCAAGATAAAATAAGAGCTACTCGTTGACACCGGATTGAAATAAAAAAAAGCTCTAGTAGCTGCAAGGATAAGATTTGCTAAAGATCTCCATTTTTCAGTTTTATCACTTCAAGTCACATGATTCAAACATATGATTCCACCTAGGCAATTCTCCTAGTTGTATAAGAAAAGACTAGGAATCTGTCAATGGCCGATTATATAAATCTTATCGTAACATTATATTATCGCCTTCACCTGAACATCTTTTATACTAATGCCAAAGTTTTTGCAATTAATCTCAAAAATGTTTAAAAATAACGATTAACTATATGTTCACGATACTTAATCACATTAATCCACTTGAACCATAGAAGATTCTTTCTGATACTTAATGAGACAAAATTAATCTACAAACCATACCCCTAACAGCAACCCAAAGAATGATATGTCAGTTGAAATTTGAAAAGATAAGCATTGCTGAATAGCTCTTTTTTTTCCCCTAAGCCTGAACAAAACAAGTATAATATGTAAACATTCTATTCCTCTAAGACACTAATCCAATATTTTAAGAAAAGACGAGAATCTGTCAATGTCGGCCAATTAATTAAGTCCTAAACAATTTTCTAAAGCATTTTCCTAACAATTTTTATATAACCTGAAGCTGTTTTAATAAGTGATCCTGAAGCAGATTGAACACAGAACACGGAAGAGGCGCCAATAGAATGTTCTAAAGACTAATGAAAATAAAGCTGACCGCTTTTCACAACCAGCTAAGAAGGTATGATGATACTCTTAAGCCGTGTTTCTTGCTTTGTTTTAAAGCAGTCACATGAATTCAGCTACGAAAGCAATATTTGAAGAAGTCAATAAAGTCTTTTTGACATTGCTTAGAACCAAAAGAGAAAGCAACTACAAGTCTACAAATAACACACATTTCCACTTGCATATAATAATATTTACAAACAGTTTTTATGTGAAGAGTAGCGAGTCAAATTTATACTACAAGGCACCTCTATGGCTCTATTCTTACCCCTAACTCTCCACACAAAGGTAAAGGCAACAAGCTAAGGGCTCACATTTCATATTTCCTGCTATTAGACGATTTCACAAGTATCACCAAATGTGTATGTCTAATTCACAAGTAAGTAACAATCATAACGTGTAAGAATACTCACCAAACAGATAGAACACGTCAAGTCGAGATCAAGCTTAACAGAATCAAA
>JBBYHQ010000008.1:18686497-18709440 GCA_038382645.1 Spergularia azorica
ACAGGACATGTTGTTTTTTTTTTTTTTTTTTTTTTTTTTTTTTTTTTTTTTTTTGTTGTTGTTGAGTAGGACATGTTGGGATCACTTCTTTAGACCATTTTCATTTCGGTTTCCTAAACGAATCTTGGATATACGAGTCAGTGTCGCTGGTTAATGCGGTCCATAACACTTTTAAATAGGGTTCGAAAGTCGTTTACATCAATATTGTCACGTGGCTTTCTTTAACCGAGAAATAATAGACGATGTATAAGATGACACCCAATTATAACCCAACAACACTAAATACGCTTGTCTCACCCGAGAATCATCCATTTATAAATCAATGGTTCTTTTAACCTGCCAATTGGGAGAAAAAAAGCTTTGGATCCCACCAACATACATGTAAATGAAGTAATGAACGGTCATGAACCAACTTTGGTGAATTCTGCTACTAATCCTCTAATGGAATAAAAGGAGTTTTCGCTCTTACTGCTACTTAATGGGGAATTACTCATTTTTAGCTAGACCAAATCTCTCCATTAGTTTATATTCACAGCATCTTGTAACTAGTTTGGAAAAACCACTATGCCTTTATTATACTCCATTGTCTAATGACCAATTTGAATTACATTGAGACCGACAATCTTTTCAATTACACCTTACTCGTACATTGACATAAAATAAAAGTAAAAGAACATCTAAAGCAATTATTTTGAGCGGCAAACATATTACTTCATCAAGTAATTGTTCAATGCACTATACATGATGAACAAAAGAGATGTATTTACACGAAAGTGCAAAAGAGATGTATTTACATAGAAGGGTCATCTTCACGACTTCACGCATAATCATTCTTAGATTGTAAAAATAAGTAAATTAGGATGTAAATAATAAATTCCTCCAACTAAAGTATCCGAATACGTTCTACCTAAAAGGCTAAAACAAAAAAATTCCTACCCGATCATAATTACGATCATACAGTTTTTATCGATGTAATTTGGTGCATGAATCGGTACATTCTCCATTTAATTAATTATTACAATTAAGGTGAATAAAATCATGAGAAATGATGGAAAAGGACAATAATACCCTTTAGTAGTTACCATAAATAGAGTAGTGAGTAGTGACCCCATCGCAAAACCCCAAAAACAATCAGTCCTCTGCACACACTGCCCTCTACCCGCAATCTCTTCACGGTCAGGTAGGCCCCCCCAAACAGTTCTAACCCAATCCACCACTCTCAAAAATCACAACCCCTGCCCGTAAATCTTGGGCAGCAGCTGCAGCTCCCCTCCTCTCTCTTTCTCTCACTCAGTCGTCACAGCTTTTTAGTCCATTCTTTTTTTTTTTTTTCCCTCCTCATTTTCCCTCAACTCTTCCTCACTATATAAACGCCGTAGACCGAGACAAATCCTCTCATTTTTTTTCTCATCTTCTGGATTTTCACTATACTGTCCCCTCTACTGCTATATCGTAACTCCGAAGCTTCTTTACAAGATTCTTATTAAATTTCTCTGCATTTTTTTAGGAAAGTATATTTTTAATAATTGTGGTTTTTTTTTTTTGTTAGGAGAGAAAAATGTGGAGGTTGACGCGATCTGCGGCTGCGACACTGCAACGATCGCGGCGGTTTTCGGTGGCTCCTGCGGCGGCGGCGGCGGCGATTCCTGGTCCTTGTATTGTTCATAAGAGCGGTGCTGATATTCTTCATGATCCTTGGTTTAATAAGGTATAATTCAATTTTTTGCATTTCATTGACTCAAATGTTTCGTCAAATTTAAGTTTGTTGGATTATATATGTTGAACCGATGATTTTTCTTGTTAATTATGTAATGTAAAGTCAAATTCGTGTTCGATGATGTCGTTTTTTTCGATACGGTTCGATATTATGCTAAGTTTAGTGAAATTGAGTGAATGAGAAGAGTTTGATCGAGTATTTGGTGATGTTTTTTCGAAATTTGAGGAAGTTAGGTGTGTTGAGGAAGATTGAGTTCATTTGAATTGTATTATTGGTAATTTTGCGGCATTCTGTTCGGCTTTTTTTTCTTTTTTTCTTGTTGTGTGTCTGATTTAGGAAATTCTAGTAGTGGACTAAGGTTTCTTTGATGAAGTGTGACTATGAAGTTACACACATTATGTGATTTTAGTACTCAGGCTGTCAGACGATATCTAAAGACGGCTACAGTACGACTTTTGGTTCTTTTATTCGGGAGTGGCTGTTTGTTAATTGTTAGTATTGATTGTGGATGTATTAACTAGTTAATGTACTCTGCTGATGCCGGTTACAACTTACTATTATTTTTTTCGGAAACCTTACTCGAAAATGTTGTTTGGAGATGAGACAGTCTTGATTTAGTGGTTTGTTGGCTTCACAGTGAAGATGAGGAAGTTTTATTGTTAGAGATATTTAAATTTTTTTGGACGTGTGGTTAGATTTCCGCTATTTCCCACAATAGTCTAATGAATTATCGACCTGATAAGTTGTGTTTTGTGCTTCTTATTCGGAAAGTAGTCCTATGAAAGGGCTGTTATGGTTGCCATAGTTTACTTGCTGGTCAATGGGTAGTTTATACTTCTGTCAGCAACTGCTTGCACTGTGTACTACTTCCTTCATTGGAGGGCTCTTAACTTCAGCCATACGTGTTTGAACAATTGGTTTACAGGACACCGGCTTCCCTTTGACAGAGAGAGATCGTCTTGGGCTTCGTGGTCTCTTGCCACATCGAATTGTGTCATTTGAGCAGCAGTATGCTCGTTTCAGTGAGTTCCTTTTCTTTCATTGCTGCATTTACAATCTGTTATATTTGAAACTGGTGTTAAAAATGACTAATCTAGTGATCCTTCGTTTTTGAGAAAACGGCTATAATTGTGAAATAGTTTGCAGTTTGTGTGCTTCTTGTAAGAGAAGCAAAAAATTGTAAGAGAGAATGTGACATATGTGTCTTTGCTTTCTGACTTTGAAGCCTAGTTCCTTACATTAACGTTTGTCAGGACCTGCATCATCCAAGTCTTATGGGGGTGAAAAGGATTTGAGGGCATTTGTCATTTTCCTTTTTTTTTTTTTTTTTTTTTGGAATGCTGTATCTGTTTAAGTTACTTTGATTAATCTAGAAGACATTCACTAGAATCATGAGCACTGTGCTCATAGTTCATTTGTTGTAAGGGATCATTGATTTGTCTCTGATGTCCTCACAAGGCATCCCTGACAGTTGGTTCGTAATTCTAGAAGTCTTAAAATTTGCAAATTACTTGTTGAAAACTACTTTTGGGTTTTATTTTCCAAACTTTAAGAAATGATTATCATATTTGTTTGCTATATAGACTGTCCTAAGTAAAAGGTATGCTTTCGGTTTTTAAATTGGCTTTTTTCCATTTTCTTGTGACCTGTAGTGGATTCGTATCGATCATTGGAGAGAAATACACAGGGGCAACCAGAGAGTTCTGTATCGTTGTCAAAGTGGAGGATCCTAAATAGATTGCATGATAGGAATGAAACTCTATACTACAGAGTAAGTCCCATGATTCCTTCCGAAAGAGTATTATTAGTTGTGATCTAAGACTCTTCGGTCATTGTATTCAGGTCCTTATTGACAATGTCAAAGACTTCGCTCCTATTATATATACTCCAACTGTAGGGCTAGTGTGTCAAAATTACTCTGGCTTGTTCAGACGTCCACGTGGAATGTACTTCAGCGCCATTGATAAAGGAGAGATGATGTCCATGATATATAATTGGCCAGCTGAACATGTATGTCCTTGACTCTTTTCTTTTAGCTGCATTACCTGTTATAATCTGTACATGCTTATTTTGCAAAATGGGTGTTGCCAACTTTGTGTCTCTTAATAATTAATAGTACCAGACTACCATCTATCATCATGCTACTTACTTTTCCTATGTATTTCACTTTTGACATGATATATTGATCCTTGACTATGACATACATGATAGCTAGTCTTCTTCTTTATTAGGATGAGGGGTTTCTCTTTGTCAGGAATAACATGCTCATTCCTCAACTGTAATACAGGTTGATATGATAGTGGTGACAGATGGTAGCCGCATTCTTGGTTTGGGTGACCTTGGAGTACAAGGGATTGGCATACCTATCGGGAAACTTGATATATATGTTGCTGCTGCAGGGATGAACCCCCGACGAGTATGACTCTTGGAATTTGGATCTTCTATTGAACTTGTCATTGCTATTAATGATGTATTTATGACTATGAACTTGTCATTTCAATATTTTTATCCAATTTATTTTTGCATTTCCAGGTACTCCCTGTGATGCTTGATGTTGGTACTAACAACCAGAAGCTTCTTGAAGATCCTTTATGTAAGAAATTCTGCAATATCTTCTAGATTGTGCAGTGTCAACTATGTTGTTTTACATGCTTTGTGAACGATTTGTAGTTGGTCTATCGGGTAATCTCCATGAATGGTGCTTGTATCTTTGAGTTTTGTGCTTTGCTTTGGCCTTGTGGGAATAAATCTCGAGCAACAATCATATTCATATTATGGATTAACTTGACACTAGTACAAATTGTAGATGACTAATCACCATGTCCTCTTAATAAATTCTCAAAGTTGTAAGTACCTTGATTCTGATTCTTAACTAAATGTTACGCAGATTTAGGACTCAGACAACCTAGGCTAGAAGGTGAAGAGTACCTCGCTATAGTTGATGAATTCATGGAAGCTGTTCATACGCGTTGGCCCAAGGCTATTGTGCAGGTTTGTCCCTTCAATGTGTAGTTCAGTGCACTAACTTTGACACTTGTAACTTACTGTTGCAAATTCTGGCAGTTTGAGGACTTCCAAATGAAGTGGGCATTTGAAACATTGAAAAGATATCGTGAAAGGGTGTGCATGTTTAATGATGACGTTCAGGTGATTTTTAATTCACTTTGGTATGAAAGTCTGCTTAGATATGGATGATGTACTGTTTGTAAGCATTAAGCTTCATGAGAGTAATTGGAGTATTGTTGTGAGAACTTGGGTACAAAAGTACTAGCCTCTTCTGGGGTACTGTTGCTATAACTTGGGTGCAAAAGTACTTTGGAACATATTGGGGATTAGTTATATTATATTCTTGTTGTACAGGGGACTGCTGGTGTTGCCTTGGCTGGACTGCTAGGTGCTGTGAGAGCACAAGGTCGCCCATTAACGGACTTTGTGAAACAGAAAATAGTTGTTGTTGGAGCTGGGAGGTATGATTAGTCAACCTTATTTTTAACCTGTTGATGTATGATTAGGGCTGTATAACGTTTTGGCTTGTTTGAGCCTTTCGGCCTATTTTCTCATCTAGCAACTAATATGATATCTGCAAGGTGATTTTCAGTGCAGGGCTTGGTGTCCTAGAAATGGCCGTCAAGGCAGTTACCAGAATGGCTGGGACAAATGGGATACCAGACAAGCATCAGTTTTATCTTCTAGATAAAGATGTATGTTTTTGTTTATCTGTGCCTTCAATAACAACATTGCTTTATTAAATTATATTAGAAGTATTTGTCTAATTTTCTGGTTTTGATATTGTACTGTTTTCATCATCTGGTGGTGAAATTAAGATATTATTCATTACCCATCTGTTGGTGAGTCATGTAACTCATGACTCTTAAATACTGTTTGGACTAGAAAATAATTTTAGGCATTATGTGCTATTGTACTGCATTCTTGCTTGTTAAAATTTAAAAGATTGTGTTCTGGAAGTTTCATATGTGCCTACGTGTAAACTTGACCTTCTTATTGATGCTCACTAGTCATTGCTACTGTAGAGTGAGTGAAAATTATGTCCTGGTCCAGTTATGGTTACTCTACTAGATACTATCTTGTTTGCGGAATTCAATCTGAGCTACTGCATTTGACAGTAAGTCTATGTAAATGTAGGGGCTTATTACTAAACAGAGAAAGAATTTAGATCCATCTGCTGCTGCCTTTGCTAAACATCCTGAAGAAATTGAGGGGCTTCGGGAGGGAGCAAATCTTGCTGAAGTGGTAAGTTTTGTGCTCTTGTGGATTATGCTTTGAAGTTTGAACATTTATAGCATGTTTCTTCAGTTGCAATCAATCTCTTTGCCTTGGACAGAAGCATGCCTCCAAAAAAGAAAACTGTAGACATCTGTATTGTCTATTTGTTAAGTAATATCAATATTTATCTTAAATTCATTAATTGTGCAGGTTAGGAAGGTGAAGCCAGATGTGCTTCTTGGTCTGTCTGGAGTTGGAGGTATCTTCAATGAAGAGGTGAGTAAACCATCCAAATGTATATATTTTCTTTTTTGTCATAAAGCTGAACATGATTGTAAGCCACTGAAATTTAGTCTTGTTCACAATCGATTTTGGATGTAAGAAAATGAAAGATTTGTGAAATTGAGATGGGTTGCCTGATAATCTTCTCAATTTATGTTGTGCTATTTGTGCTATTGCCAAATATTTCAGAGAATGTTCTATAGTTTTAAGTTGTGCTACTCAGTACTCACAGTCTTAAGGATTGATATATATGTCACTTGTACTATTCTAGCTCAAATGAGATTTTAACTCCTAATGTATTGATGTCGTTGGGGATGTTTGTTAAGATTCAGGGCTTTTGTGGCTTTTTGCATCATTTGCCTCTTTAACTTCTTCGTTACTTATGGCTCAGGTACTAAGGGCCATGAGAGAGTCAGACAGCCCTAGGCCTGCTATATTTGCTATGTCAAATCCGACTCTGAATGGTTTGTCTTCAATTTGAGACTTTTGAACCATTGATTTACCGCCCTCAAACTATTTGTTGATAACAATCTGAATTCTCTTCTTGAGCAGCCGAATGTACTCCTGCTGATGCCTTCAAGTACGCTGGAGAAAACATTGTATTTGCAAGTGGAAGTCCTTTCCAGAATGTTGACCTTGGTACGTAATTTAGCTTATCAAAAGCATATCTGTATATTCTTATGTACTTTATGCCAAAAGCTGCCCTAAGCTGTAGCTTGGCTACTATTATTGCAGGAAACGGGAAAGTAGGTCATGTGAATCAAGCAAATAACATGTATCTCTTTCCTGGGTATGTTCTGTCTTTTCAGCTCTAGCTTCAAATGATTTTAATATAGGATTCATGACGCTTCAAGCAATGAAGATTTGTTAAGCTCTTACCATGTATCAGGATTGGGTTGGGAGCGTTGCTATCAGGTGCTCGGTTGATCACTGATGACATGTTGCAAGCAGCTGCTGAATGGTATAAATATCATTTTCACATTTCTTTTTCATTTCTGTGCACTTAGTGAATTCTAAGCTTTGAGGATGAATTGAGTTTTGTGGCTGTGATCACTCAATATTAAATGTGCAGACGTGCTGTGCCTGGCATGGTTGACTTGCTTGAGATGCCTTGAAACACTTATTGCTCACTAGGCTTTACTGAATGTAGTTGAACTCAATTAGTTGAGCTTCTGCTTTTAATCTTGATTCAGAATAAAATTTAACACCTTGTACCTCTTGTTTGGTGGGTAATATTCTGTCTTGTGTGCTTTCCTTCTTGGTTTCGTTCAATACTCTTGAGTTTCTAGGTTGGGTTGTTAAGCTTTTTTTTTTTTTTTCCATATGTCACTCACTTACACCTTTTGTGTTTGTCAGTTTCATTTCAAAAGAAGCTAAAAACTAAATACATCTGTCTAAGTTCATGGAAAGCCCCACAACTTCCTGCTTGGAGATATTTCACTTGTTTGTAAGAAACATAAGGACAGGGTTCTATCAATGTGTAGTGGTATAACTAACTCAATGTGCGCTTCACCTGAATGCAATTTACTCTGCAATCTGCATATGTGCTAATTTTTGTGATCCACAATTTCAAGTTGATCTTTTGTGTTCCTTTTTGAGCATGTCCTTGGTGTAGCTAATCGATCCTCTTTTCTTGTGTACTACTTATCATCTCGGTCATGCAAGATTGCCATCCATTGCACTGAGGATCTGCGTGATTTGCTACTTTGCCCGTATCTGCTAGAAGATTGTAATTGATATATGGTGAATAGTTTCTTATTTTGAGCTGTTTTTTTTTCCTGCAGTCTTGCTTCATACATAACAGATGACGATATCAAGAAGGGCATTTTGTATCCGTCTGTTGGAAGGTTAGAGCCTCAACACTCAACTCCTCAGCCCTCCTCCCCCCTCTTCCCTACCCCCGTCTTAAGATAAAAACACTTGCAAAACAAGGGAGAAAAAGAGAGAAAGTGGGTACGATTATATTCTTTTCGAGAAAGCTAACACTGTGATTTGTTGAACAAGTATCTACAAGTTAATGATTTTGATTAGGGGTTGTTCAATGGTAGATTTTGAGTATTTTCAAGGCTTTACCAAGTATATTGGTTATATAATGCTCTGTGGTTCTATAATTTTCTCTGCGCTATGACGTTAGTAATCATGATTTTTGTTTGCCTCACTGCTTTGCTGGTCTATGTCAAAGTTTCAGAATTCATTATACAAAAGTCGTTCTTGGCCCAGCAATTAGCACTTCTTCGTCACTTCATTTTAATGGAATCAAAATTTAAAATTCTTTGGTTCTTTGGCTTCTGTAATGAAGTGGCATATTTTCATATGTGAAACCTAGCTACAATTTTCAATTTTGCTGATGCAGTATAAGAGATATCACAGCAGAAGTTGCAGCTGCTGTACTGCGAGAAGCTGTCATTGAAGATCTAGCTGAAGGCTATGGTGAAGTGGGGCCGAGAGAGATGAGGTGTATGTCTAAGGTAAGATTGCCATCCCATCCTGACTTCCTTTGAGATTCCGACGGCCTTTCTTACTCTCTTTTACTTTGCATTTCCTTCTCCTACTGTGGTCCATTTGTAGAGTTCTTGATCCATAAATATTACTGACTATGAGCGGCTTCAAACAATTTAGAGTTCAGCATGGAAGTAGATTTGTGAGATATAGATATGAGTAATGGCCTAATGGGTTTGTGGAAATGCTCTAGGACTACTTATCCGTGATTTTACTTCTAATGTCAGTGATTGAGTAATACTACCCCGGAAAATGTATTATTATGAAGATACTTTGGAAAATGGAATTTTGGGTTCTGTGGATAATACTTTAACTGTAGGATATACCAGCTTATGAGAAATTCTCCCCCGAAAATCCCATGTTTTAAGTTTTAACTGTACTGTCTGAATTATGTTAATTCATAATCGTTTGAAATTTGACAGTGATTGCAAAATTTGTGCTACAACCGCCATATTAACTGACTTTTATCTATTACAGGAGGAGTCTGTGGAATTTGTGAAGCGCAACATGTGGTTTCCTGTCTACAGCTCTCTTGTTCATGAAAAATGAGTATGTGGTCATCAGACCCGTCTTTGAGGCACTCATCTATTGTCTGCGTCTACAAGTCTTACTGTGTTGTGTTCCTGGTAGAAAATCGTAAAAATGGCACGGATAGAAGGTCAGAGAAAGTTTTAAAAAGAAGGGAAAAGAAAGCATTAGGAGCAGATCAAGATTTTGATGTAGTGGCTTAGAAAGTTATTGTGCTTTCCGACTAGTCACTCAATTTACGCTATTGTTGATTCTACATTTTTGACGCTCTTCCATGAACAAATAGTCGTGAAATAGCGTGATTTGAACTGTCTCATATTCAAACTGTAGAGACCAGATCCTCTAATATGTAGAGCTGGTTCTTTTTTATATATGTATACATGTTTGGGTCTGTTCCAGTGATTTGTCTGTAAACCTAGTAGTTTCTGACTTTGTGCAGAACACTTATTCTTCTGGTTTATACATAAATTAGGTGACTGATTTTCGAAATGGGGAGCCAACATAGGCTCATTTCTGCTCCTGCCATGCTGTTCAATGGCGCTCATAACCCGATCTGAGGTACTTCACTTACAGAGCAGAGTACGCGAATGTTACTGTCGCATATGTACATCTCTTGAGTAGTATAAATATGTATTGGGAAGCATACGATCCAGGTACTCTGTTATATAGAGATGAACTTATGGACTTATGGTATCTGAGATCCCTAAGAATTGAGTCTGTCCGGATCCCTTGATGCGCTTGATGCCTGGAAGATCCGTCATTCCCTTTTGTGGAAGGGGGCTATGGCACCATCGGGTGGTACTGATTTCGGCACAAACTCAATGTTATTTGTTCACTACTTCTATCTTAATGTCAGTTTTTAGCTTCTAGATTTTTTTTTTCTAATAAAACGATTGAACTAACATATTTGGCATATTAGTTGACCATTGACCATGCACCCCCTGTAATCCATCTATCCAAGTACCTAATTCCCATGATCTCATCTTCGAATTATTCATTATAGTTTAATTCCCAAATCACTTATTATTCCCTTAATTTTCCATCCATTTCCTATTTCAATTTTCTAAACTCAATTATATTTTCCCCAAATGTGGTCTACTCTTCGATTTCCCAAATGTGGTCTACTCTTCGATTTAATTCCGTATTAGAGTTTCTCACAGAGCCCCTGAAATCCACGAGACGGCTCTGAGTAGCATGGCCATATCTGATTGTCTGTTTCCTATTTGTTTGTTAAATAAGGACGAAAACTTTTACTTATAAATGTCATCAGTTGATCAACTCTCACCTGCCAACCTAATCTGATCACTGATATAGTCCGAGTGTGGCAGGTAGTAATAGCCCATTCAAGCAAACATATTTTCCGTTCTTCATCCTTAATATATTTTTTTTTTTCTGGTTCTCAAGATCTTGCTCTGTTTGTAATCATGGCTGAAGTATCTCCATTTCTTGCAAGCAAAAGGTGTGTTGCTAACTGCATAACATTACGCCTTGCCTCGCTCGTCTAAGAAACTTGTCAATGAAGCCTTACATTTGTGTGTATGTGTGTGCTGTGTGCAGGTATGCAGTTGTTACAGGAGCAAACAAAGGAATAGGCCTTGAAGTATGCAGACAACTGGCGTCACAGGGAGTGGTTGTCGTTCTTACTTCTCGAGACGAAAAAAGAGGCTTACAAGCCCTTGAAAATTTAAAGAAATCTGGCCTTAATTCTAACAATCTTGAGTTTCATCAGCTTGATGTTACTAATTCCACGAGTGTTACCTCTCTTGCTGATTTCGTCAAGGCGAAATTTGGCAAGCTCGATATCCTGGTATGTGTTGTATCTCTAATTTACTCTTGGTTTATGTATTGAGTTCCGAATAATTTGAAAACGCATGCATATATGTAATATGTACACCAATATGTAATATTATTAGGTTAGGGTAAAGTTGCGTAGATCTAACCTACGCCCCACTGTACTAAACCTGTAGGTAAACAACACTGTACGTCTGTACCATGTATTGGTATCTGTGTCTTCTGTGATAAGTTTTGATCTTGTAATCTCATAGTCAACATCAACATAGCTCTTAATGAAGTTTTGATTGTTGAATATCAGTAAATTGAGGATTATACATGAACTGATGAAAGTTGGAAACCTTTTATGTGAATGTAGGTGAATAATGCAGGTGTTCTTGGAGCCACAGCCGATATTGATGCTCTAAAAGCATCAGGGTTCGTAAGTATCTTCAACTACACAACTAAACTTATGTGACTTGTGACTATCTCATAAGTCATCTTAAGATTGATCTGTTACACTAGTGGTATTTCATTTATGTTTCTGCTGATAAATTTGCTTGGAAATTTCGAGGTAGTTTTCGATGCAGAGGCCGACAGAGAAGCAGACTATCAGTTACGCTGACATGCTTATACAAACATATGAGCTTGCAGAACAATGCATTGAAACAAATTACTATGGTGTGAAACGTAACGTTAAAGTTTTACTTCCTCTCCTACAATTATCTGATTCACCAAGGATCATCAACGTCTCCTCTGGTGCAGGAAAGCTTAGTGTAAGATTTTGCCCTGAAATGATTCATAGGAAATAGGATTAGCATACATTATTTTGTTAAAATGTTCGTAATTATTTCCATTATTAGTGAGTTTAGACACGTATTATGCATCTAAGTATCAGTAGACTTATGCTAGATTGCTTATTATATCGTGTTGCTTTGCTTTCAGCACATACAAAACGACCAGATCAGAGGAGTCCTGAGCAATGCTGACAGCCTTACAGAAGAAAAAATCGACGAGGTTTCAAATGAGTTTCTGAGAGACTTCAAGGACGGCTCATTTGCAGAGAAGGGCTGGCCAGCTAAACTTCCTGCATATTTCGTGTCAAAGGCGGTTTTGAGCGCATACACGAGGATACTGGCGAAACAAAACCCGTCCTTCATCATCAATTGCGTCTGCCCTGGCTTTGTTAAAACTGATATCAATGGTAATACTGGTCACTTAACTGCGGAGGAAGGTGGTGCTCGTGCAGTCAGACTAGCACTGATGCCTCATGGCTCGCCTTCTGGCTTGTTGTATGAGAATAATGAAGTCACACCATTCTGATAATTTTTACTTTTTTTACTGTAATAAATTACAACAAGTGTAAGGTTAAACAATAATCACTCTTGTAAAGAGGGAGTATATACTATAGTCTGGCTAGTGCACATTTACCATATATGTTGAAAATAAAGTGGTTGTTCGGATGACTCGTAATGAAAATTGCCCCGAATATTTCATAACCTGAGTATTATACTTCACAATACAAGAAGCGGTCACAAATTAGTGAGCCGTTTTGCTTTACTTCATTCTGACATTTGGCACAACAGCTAGAAAAGGTTCTATTTTATTGTTTGGGTACGTGGGACTGTTATCACCATACATCCCAATCTAAATCTGGGGCACAGAAAGTCATAACACAAATAAACAGAGTTGTGTTGGCTTACTCTTGGTGTCTTACTAACTCAAGTTTTCTGAGCATTTGAGCAAAATCATGGCTGAAACGACATCATACCCGTTTCTTGCTGAGAAAAGGTTGTTTGATCACTGCATATCATTTTGTCTCGCTCATTTTCGCGAAATGTGTCATTGAAGCCTTACATTTTCTGTCTGTGTAGGTATGCAGTTGTGACAGGATCAAACAAAGGAATTGGCCTTGAAGTATGTAGACAACTGGCGTCCCAGGGAGTGGTTGTCGTTCTTACTTCTCGAGACGAAAAAAGAGGCTTACAAGCCCTTGAAAATTTAAAGAAGTCTGGCCTTAATTCTGATAATATTGAGTTCCATCAGCTTGATGTTACTGATTCCACAAGTGTTGCTTCTCTTGCTGATTTCGTTAAGGCGAAATTTGGCAAGCTTGATATCCTGGTACGTAAATTGTGACCACGTACTTTACATGTAAGTTTCGTATTGAGAAAGGAGGCGCAAATGTTAGTATAATGAAATATGGAGAGAATAGAGAGAATTCAGTGATTTTAGAGTCATTAGAATGCAGCTCTATTACTCTATTACCAAATATTCATTGTCGATTCGTCACAATAAATGTCAGCAGTTGTCAGCTAGATCAGCTGGTAAAGTCGTAACCTGGTAGGATCGTTGTGGTTGGTATTCAAGACACGTCTACATAGATAGAAGTACTTCCCTTGGCGCGCTACAATTGATCAAACTTGACATATTGTTGGAGTTCACATAATAATGGATAACTAAAGCCTATTTGGTGAATGTAGGTGAATAATGCAGGGATCCTTGGAGCCACTGCTGACTTTGATGCTTTGATTGCATCAGGATTCGTACGTATCAATAACTACCTTAGCTATGTTTCTGGTCGTATTTCTTTTGAATTCTAAGATATGTATGAATCTACTGATAGTTTGTCAGCATTGTGTGTTTCTGCTAATAAATTGATTGAAATTTCGAGGTAGTACGAGGAGAGGCCACCTGAGACGGATATCAAATATGATGAGATGGTAACACAAACATATGAAGTTTCAAAAGAATGTGTTGAAACAAACTATTATGGTGTGAAACGTAATGTTGAAGCTTTTCTTCCTCTCTTGAAATTATCTGATTCACCGAGAATCATCAATGTTTCATCTAGTTCAGGGAAGCTTAGGGTAAGTTTTTACTCTGAACTGATTCATTGGACTGCTCACTTTACGGCATCTACTTATCTAAGTCTGGTGTAATGATTTTGCTTATTTTTTTTAGTTCATACCGAGTGAGGAGATCAGAGGAGTCTTAGGCAATGCTGAGAACCTTACAGAGGACAGACTCGACGAGATTCTGAATGAGTTTCTGAAAGCTTTTCAGGAAGGCTCACTTGCAGACAAAGGCTGGCCAGTTCACATTTCTGCTTATTTCGTGACAAAGGCGGCTTTGAATGCATACACAAGGGTGTTGGCAATGAAATACCCATCCATCATTATCAACAGCCTTTGCCCTGGCTTTGTTAAGACTGATATCAATCAGAATGCTGGCTATTTAACCGTGGAACATGGTGCTGCTTGTATACTGAGATTGGCATTGGCGCCTCATGGTTCGCCTTCTGGCTTATTCTATACAAATAATGAAGTCACACCATTCTGATTATTGTGCTTTCTAATATTGTAGTTGTAGCTACTGTTTCTATGGAACTTGTACACCTACAGATAACAATGGTGGATGCTTTTCACTGTTCTAAAATTACAGTTCCTGGCCACTTATGCTGATGTATGAGTCATTTTAAATTCTCACTGGGGTCTGCTGCAGTATGGTATCAGACAATTTGCAACGCGGACACTATATATGCACACTTCATTTTAAGCCAGAAACTTGGTAAACTTCTTGACATAGCTGAATTGTGTCCTGAGTTCCTGACACTGGGACACGCAGCTCAGGAGTCCGATACTTTCACCACCTGAGTCCGAGTAAAATAGGACTGATGTTTGTAGTCCGAAAATCAACGCCACATTAGTATAAATTTCAAAATATAGACGTGAACAACCAAACTACTGATAGGCAATGGTTACAAATGCATGAGACTAATCCACAATTCAAAGTATTTACTTGTTTGGAAACTTCAACAGACTGCCAATATATAAGTAATACTTTTGAGATGAAAAAAATGTCACCCATGACATATATTGTTTGGAAATTTCTCTGAATCGCCTATTTATGCATGTCTATATATATATATATATTGTGGAAATGATTATACATACTCCGTATTACATAAGATTCAGCGTACTGCTAAATTTTCTTGTACTTTTAAGAGATTGTTTTTACTTTTACTGTTAGTCTGCTGTCTGCTTCTCAATCATCTTTGCAATCATGGCTGAACTATCCCCATTTTTTGCGAAGAAAAGGTAAATTCTGTCCACTGAAATTTTTTCCTTTACATAGCTGTAGCACAGTAGTATGGTTTGTATATAAGCAATGTCAACACTTTCACTTGGAAAGTTCCGATGGTTCAGTTGGCTGGAGCTCAATTTTCATCAATCCAAACTTCTTAGGGCGTATTTTCTAGGTTAAGCCTTCTGTGTTTTGGGTTACCCTAATGGTCTAGCCTAACAGGCCTTTTGGTACTGTTAAGGTTAACAAAAACATTTTGGCTGATTTGGTGGTTGTAGGTATGCAGTGGTAACAGGTGCAAACAAAGGAATGGGCATGGAAGTATGCAGACAACTCGCGTCACAGGGAGTAGTCGTAATTCTAACTTCTAGAGATGAAAAGAGAGGAATACAAGCTCTTGAAAATCTCAAGAAGTCTGGCCTTAATTCTGACAATCTTGTGTTTCATCAGCTTAATGTTACTGATCCCAGAAGTGCTGCTTCTCTTGCTGATTTCATCAAGGCCAAGTTTGGCAAGCTTGATATCCTGGTATGTAACTAGTATATAATTTCTCAAAAAAAGAGGCGCAAAAGCCAGTATAATGAAACTAGGATGATCAAATAAAACCCGGGATTTACGTTGATATATAATGTAAGCAGGTCGAGTTCCAGCTTTCTGAAACAATATAGGCCCCTGGTAAATTATAATCTAGATTTTTGAATCCGCCCCTGCTTTTTAACTTTGATGTTAGATATTTAAATGATAGCTTTGTTAGTCTGTTAGACTGCTATCAGATGTCAGGTAGATGTGCATGGTAAGTTCGTTAGAATTGGTATATGAGACGGGTCTACATAACAGTCATAATTGGTTTTGTTTGGAGAATGCAGGTGAATAATGCAGGGGTCCTTGGAGCCATTGCAGATCAATTTGATGCTTTAATTTCACGCGGTTATGTAAGTATCAATGATCATTCTTCCACAAGTTAAGGTTCGTGCTTGTGGAATTCTAAATGTACTGATAGTGTATCAGCATCATACATATCTGCTAATAAATTTGCTTGAAATTCCGAGGTAGTTTGATGAGACGCCACCTGAGAAGCAGGCAATCAATTGTGAGGACTTGGTAACACAAACCTATGAGCTTGCAGAAGAATGTGTTGAAACAAATTACTATGGTGTGAAACGTAACGTTGAAGCTTTGCTTCCTCTCTTAATGTTATCTGATTCACCAAGAATCATCAATGTTTCATCCACTCTAGGACAGCTTAGAGTAAGTTCTAACTCTGAACAGACTTATTACACTGTTCACTTTAGGACTTTTACTTAATCTAAGATTGTTGAAATGATTTTGGTTTGCTTTCAGTTCATACCAAGTGAACAGATCAGGGGAGTCCTGAGCAATGCTGAGAAGCTTACAGAAGAAAGAATCGACGAGATTTTAGATGACTTTCTAAGAGCCTTCAAGGACGGGTCACTTGCAGACAAAGGCTGGCCAGTTAACGTGTCTGCTTATTTCGTGTCAAAGGCGGCTTTGAATGCATACACAAGGGTGTTGGCTATGAAATACCCATCCATCATTATCAACAGCCTTTGCCCTGGCTATGTCAAGACTGATCTCAATCAGAATACTGGCTACTTAACAGTGGAAGAAGGTGGTGCTCGTACAGTGAGATTGGCACTGGCACCACATGGTTCGCCTTCTGGCTTATTCTATACGAATAATGAAGTCACACCTTTCTGGTAACTGTGCCTTATGGAGTTTTGGTACTGTAAGTTACAGTTTCTGAGACAAATAATGTAACTTTAGACGCTCACTGTACTGTAATAAAATAGGCAAAGTGAGTCCTGATACGGGGACACGCAGCTGATAAGTCCAATATTTGCACCTGAGTGTCACTAAAATAGGACTGATGTATTCACTTATGTCATCTGAAACTCAGTGACAGTCAAATAAAAACGCTGTGACTCGGCCTGACATTAGTATAAATTTCAACATAAGCTGTGTAATTTTCTCCGGTCAAGTAATACCCTCGTATGAGTAAATCTTCTACGAGGAAAAACTCTCACGACTATTGTTCTATTTACATGCTTAAAGATTAAATTTACGCTATTAGTCTGTTGTCTCTTCCCAACTCCTCTTTGCAATCATGGCTAAATTTTGAAGTGGAAAAAGGGAGGCGAATTGATAGGAGAAGGTGGCTAATGAGCGGAAATGAGACTTGTTATTCAAGTTGTTATTGCTAGTAGCCTCCTCGAAGACAATGACAAAAACAGAGCAACCACGGCGGATGGCGTTCAGAATGACAAGATAACAAAAAAAAAATTGACGTATAGGTGTAAGAGTTGTAACTTGTAACTTGTGGTACAAGCGTCCAGAAGCAAGAAACTGAGCTCTTCAAAAGACAGAGTCTCACTATGAATAAGGCCAAATGTCGGGTACCTAGAGCTGGAGATCGGGCAGGTCTGAGTCGTTTTTTGTTCGGGTTGCTATTGGGTCAGGTTTTGTCAGTAGATTTTGTGTTAGGTTGGGTCGGTTTGATTTCGTGTCGAGTCAATCCAGTCTAGTTACTGATTATTCTTTTGATTTTTGGTCAGTGAAAATATTTACTTAGTGAGTGAAAACCGTAAACATCAATACTAAATTGTTTTAACTTGGATCATTATTAAGCTTAATAATTGTCGGGTCATCAAAATGATCGGTTCATTCTAGGGTAACGGGTCACTACGAGTCGCGTCGGTTCATTGTCAAGTTGGACATTATCGGGTTGTGTCAGATCACGGGTCATAAGTGCGTCGGTTCGGGTTCGATTGATCACAATTTCGGGTCCTATAGGGTTGGGTTTTCGGGTGAGTCAAGTTGGGTCAGGTCAATATTGCTAGCTCTACCGGTACCCCGTTCTACAATTGCTAAAAATCTTGACCCGTACAAGACCCAATTTAAGCGAATACTCAAATTTTTCCCATTTTAAATGCGTTTGATAAGGGTAATGTGTCTTTAAAAAAAAACGTGTAAATAACAAATAAATACCATTCAAAATGGAAAAAAAAAATACTTTGATTTTCTAATATTCAATCATTTTCCAGGCAAATTCCTGCTATGTTCGTATTGAAATACGGAGTACTCCGTATGTAGTAGAAAATATTCCAAAGCCATCTGCTATCTGATCCACTAAGAACAAGAATCATCAATGTTTCCTTATTCTATACGAATAATGAAGTCACACCTTTCTGACAATTGCGCCTTATGGTACTGTAAGTTGCAGTTTCTGAGACAAATAATGTAACGTTAGATGCTAGCTAGCACCATTGTACTGAGATGGCCGAAGTGAGTCCGGAATCTGATACGGGGACACGCAGCTAATAAGTCCAATATTTGCGCCTGAGCAGTAAAATAAGACTGATATACGGTATTCACTTATGTCATAGGACTACTGATGTATTTACTTATGTCATCTGAAACTCGGACACAGTCAAATAAAAAAGCATCAGACGTGACACTAGTATAAATTTCAGCATAAGCTGTGTGGAGTTATCTCTGGCCAAGTAATACCTCGTATGAGTAGATCTTCTACGAGAAGCAATTCTCACGATTGTTGTTCCTTTTATTTGCTTAAAGATTAAAAATATAGTCCGTTGTCTCATTGCAAGCATGACTGAACCATCTCAATTTTTCGCGAAAAAAAGGTGATTTCTCAATGCACTAGTATAGATTTTCCTCTATGTCGCTGTAGCTCAGTTGATTAGAGCTCATGATTCGAGCTTAGCTTGAATTTCACTTAGTCTGTCGTCTACCATACCCTAGTAGCCCTACAAAGACAGGCCTTTTCGGACAGTTTTTTGCCGAGGCTTAAACATTTTGCTTGTTCTGGTGGCTGCAGATACGCAGTGGTTACAGGAGCAAACAAAGGAATAGGCCTTGAAGTTTGCAGACAACTCGCGTCACAGGGATTGGTCGTAGTCTTAACTTCACGAGACGAAAATAGAGGCTTAGAAGGCTTTGAAAATCTCAGAAAATCTGGCCTTAATTCTGACAATCTTGAATTTCATAAGCTTTACTGATCCCACAAGTGCTGTTTCTCTTGCTAACTTCATCAAGACGAAATTTGGCAAGCTTGATATCCTGGTATGTACTAGCAAATTCTCAGAACACGGTCAGTCAGGTCCCATAAGGCCGTAAGTATCATCTCGCCTTTGAAATGAGTCTTGTACGTTTAATCTGCATATGTCTGAACATTTTCTGGTTTTTGTAGGTGAATAATGCAGGGATTCCTGGAGCAATTGTTGACGCTGATGCTTTATTTGCAGCAGGTTTTGTAAGCATATCCATGATCAGTGACAAACATGTCCTGTGTTTTGGGACCCCATTTTCGCGAGTACAGAAAAGACTTAACACCTGTATACATTATGCAGCCTGATCCAGAGGCCAGTTCGAGAGTCAAGGTGACTCAGACATGTGAGCAGGCAGAAGAATGTCTAAAAACAAACTACTATGGTGCAAAAACAACCACTGAAGCATTACTGCCTCTCCTACAATTATCAGATTCACCGCGAATAATTAATGTTTCAGCAGCTGCAGGGAAGCTTAGTGTATGTTCTCTTACAAATATCTATTCCTTAGATGAATCATTTACAGTAGTAAATACTGATGTAAGACTTTTTACTGGTGTTCAGCACATACGAAATAAGCGAATCAAAGGAGTTCTAGCCAATGCTGAAGGACTTACAGAAGAGAAAGTTGACGAATTCCTAGGCGAGTTTCTAAGAGACTTTAAAGATGGCTCATACGTAGAGAAAGGCTGGTTCCCAGTGGTGTCTGCCTATTTCGTATCAAAGGCAGCTTTAAATGCGTACACAAGAATACTGGCAAAAATATACCCTACCTTCATAATCAATTGCCTTTGCCCTGGTTACAACAGAACTGATTTTAATGGAAATTGTGGCAGCACGCCCGTACAAGAAGGTGGTTCTCGTATAGTCAGATTGGCGTTGGCGCCTCGTGGTTCGCCTTCTGGCTTGTTCTATGAGTATAATCAAGTCACGCCATTTTAAACATTACAGTCAAGTGAATGTAACAATAACGATACCTCTGTCAAAAATAAAAGTAACAATAAATGATGCAGGGAATCTGAGTGAGTATATGCATTATGTTCTTCCTCTATCTTACTATGTGAGTTTGTTCACTGGATTGAGTCTATTTCTTTTACAGATAGTTCAATTTCTGATCTTAATTTATGTACCACCTTAATCATTTATAAAACTATCATCCCATAAATTCAGATACTCCAACCTGTTCTATATGATGTTCCACAATGAAATAGCACGAAAATTTTTGTACGAAATAAAATGTGGTTGAAAATGAAAGTGGGTGGGTCACAACTCACAAATCATTAGGACCACAATAAACATTACAAATAGGGAAAGTAAAAAATCATTTAGAACTGACTCAAAAAGGAAACATGAACATCATTCAAAACAACGATGAAGATCATGAGTGTGCCGGCGATCACATGTTACGGATGGACGGCCCAAATTCCGGTGGGGGTTTCTTACAAACAAAGATGGACGGCCCAGATTAACCAAAATTGGTGATTAGAATTGAGCCTCTAATCACCGTGACTGGTGTATAATTGAGACTCCAATCACAGTAAATCACTATATAAACCCAACCCACAAATCAGTTTTAGATCCCAGTCAAATACACTGAATTTTCAAAACCCACTTCAATTTTTCCACAGGAAACGTCGGTCACAATCTTCTTCTTCATTGCAATCTAATTCCTGAGGTACTACATTCTGTTTCATCTCAATTTTTATGCTCCAATTATGTAGAGTTATGAGCATTCATTCATCTATAAGTTGAATTGTTGCTGCGAATGTGATGGGTTTTATTTCAAATTGATTGAAATGTTGTTGTGCTGATTTTACATTGCTAAATTTCAACAATCTTACTAAATTTCGTAAACTTGTTTCAATCCTACGTTTAATTTTGCACAAAGATGTAAACTTTACTTTATGTATGTGCCAAAGACATGATCTTTTCATATATGCTGATAAATTTTCGGAAAAAATAAAATAACATAAAGAGTTGCCTTTTGTTTTGGAATGGTTATTTTTTGTTTCGGAATTGTTAATTTTTGTTCTGGAATGGATGAATTTTATCTAGGAATGGTTTGTTTTTGTCGTATGATAATTAATTTTTATTCTGGAATGATTGTTGTTCTAGAATGAATAGTTTTAGTTCTGAGATGATTTTTTTTTTTTTTGGAATGAATAATTTTTTTATAAGAGGAATGAATGAATTTTGTTTGAGTGGAATGAATGGTTTTTGTTCTGAAATAAATGGTTATTGTTCTAAAATGAATTATTTCTGTTTAGAAATAAATGGTTTATATTTGTTGAAAATGGTCTATTGTTTAATAATTATTCTTTTTTGTCATAAAATGTGTATGTTTTGTTATAAAATGACCAATATTTATTCTAAAATAAATTGTTCTCTTAATTTATTTTCTTTCCTTTTATTTACTCACCACCTTATTTGACTTTCTCTCTCCTCTCCCTTTACCCACTCCTCCTCTCTCTCTCTCCTCCATACTCATCCCCGTGCGCCACCACTAACCAGCCGGCGACACGAAGTTATTTGTCTCCGGTCGCCGGCGAGAACTCCTGGCGTATCACCTTCATCGCCGTCGCCTCCTCCACGATCAATTCGAAACGCCTCATTTCCACTGGACCACTCTCTTCCTCACTCATTTCCTCTAAAATCCGAAATTAATTTCATAATCTCTTTCTTATTAAGGGAATAAGGGGGTCCCTTTGTTATTGAACCAGAGAGAGGGTTTAGAGCTTAAACATCACGTTTCACAAAAAAAACCCAACAATGGCAGAAATGAAAGACAGAAGAGAAGGAGGAGGAGGAGGAGAGAGATTCTTTGTGGCAGTCCACGTGGGCGCAGGCTACCACTCTCCTTCTAACGAGAAACCTCTCAGGTCCGCCATGAACCGCGCTTGTCTCACCGCCGCATCTATTCTTCAACAGGTAATATTTCATTTTCTATTCAATAACCTTTTTTTTTTTTTTTGATTCAGTTTGATTATATATGAAGTTGTTGGTATGTTATCAAAGCTTT
This sequence comes from Spergularia azorica, assembly GCA_038382645.1. Classification (NCBI taxonomy): domain Eukaryota; kingdom Viridiplantae; phylum Streptophyta; class Magnoliopsida; order Caryophyllales; family Caryophyllaceae; genus Spergularia; species Spergularia azorica. The sequence continues at coordinate 18,708,708 of JBBYHQ010000008.1, forward strand.
AATCTTTATGATTTTAATGATTTGGGTGTGTAAATGTGTATTGGTAACAAAAAAGTGCAATGTTTGGAGAATTATACTGTTGTTGTTAGCTTCTCATATAAGCAAATTATCAGCCCATGTTTCTGTTTGGATTATATCTGAATATGGGTGTGTCATAAAAGCTTGAATCTTTAATCATTTTGACGATTTGGGTGTTTTGATTGGTCATCATGTCTGCTATAGTGGTAGAAGAGGTAGCGTAATGTAGGTGGTTTTTGGTAGAATATGTAGGTCTTGGAATTCATGAATCACGAGTCGATAGACGGTAGTACCCAAGAGGTGTTACTAGATGTAGGATATTGTAGCCATGTAGGCCAATGTGATGATTTTTGGTGAAGTTTAGTACATTCTTGTCAATATGTTTTCTTTGTGTTTAATTTGTTTCTATTTTGTTTATGAATTAGGGTTCTGGCCGGTGTGTAGATGCAGTTGAAGCAGCGATTAAAGTTTTGGAGGTATATATATTGGCCTTATGCCTTCCAATTTGAAGGGACATGATATTGTGTGTAGTTCATTCCTTTTGCATCTTCACTTACACACACTTCTTGCCTACATATTCTAGGATGATCCTTGTACAAATGCTGGTCGTGGTTCGAATTTGACGGAAGATGGTCATATTGAATGTGATGCGAGTATCATGGATGGCGATTCAGGGGTATTTGCTGCTGTTGGGGCAGTCCCAGGTATCCTTTGC
>JBBYHQ010000008.1:18710760-18753169 GCA_038382645.1 Spergularia azorica
TGGAGTCGGAAATCGATTTCGTGGCGAATTTGAGGGCTTTGTTGCACCAAAAGCTTGAAAATGGTGAAGATGAAGAGGGGTTGAAGATACTAGGGAAGTTGGTGGATGGTCAACCTGGTGAATTGGAGTGGAAATTTATGTTAGCGAGGTTGTTGAATGAAATGGGGAAAACTAGAGAAGCTAGAGATGTTTTTGAGGATATTTTGTCGTATAAGAAAGGAAGGAAACGGATGAAAGGAAATGAGTAATTTGTCGAACACTACCTAATAAAATGTATAGTTTGCGAAACACTACCTTATAAATTATTTTTTGTGAAACACTATCTTCTTTGTTAAACACTACCTTATATAACGAACACTTTGTGAAACACTCCGTAACTCAGATTCCAGCAAAAAAAAAGTCCTGTTTTCGACGTTGACTCACCTTTTTTTTCTAATTTTTCTCACTTTAATTTCTACCTCCGTGTAAACTCTAGACCTTTCTATTTTTCTTTTCTTTCTTTATTTCTCCTTTTCACTGTTCTTTCATCTTTACTAATGTTCATAATTGAACCATCTTTTTTCATTTTTTCACCAACTTTACCTCTTCAAAAGCATTTTCTAACTCTTTAAGTGCATTTTGTAATACAATTAAAAGGATTTTATGCATTTAGTTCAGTTATTTTTGGAAACCGTATTTCCAACTTTATCTAGCCGTCAAGTCATGTATTATATAATCAATGGTTGTTAATGACCTTTTGACCTCTTTTCTATCATTTATGTCTTCCACCATTTTTTTTCAAGTCATGTGCTTACAATCAAACGGTTTTTGAAACTTTTTCATGTAATTAAAGAGAGAGATTAACAAAAATTGGAGGAAAAACAAAGAGGAAAATGATAATTTGGGGCGAAAATAAAAAGAAATGAAGGGACGGCCAAGAATCACGTGCACAGGTGGCTCAAAGTCGGAAACGAGACTATTTTCCGCAGGAATCTGAGTTATGGGAGTGTTTAACAAAGAATATGTTATATAAGGTAGTGTTTCACAAAAAAATTTATAAGGTAGTGTTTCGCAAAATATACGTTTTATTAGGTAGTGTTTCACAAATTACCAAAGGAAATTGATAAATTGATAACTGAGAAGAGAGAGAGAGAGAGAGAGACGGTGGCGGATGAAACGAAATTGATGCGAAGGGTTTGTTTGTGGAAAGCCCAGCCGTTAAGATACTACTGTACTTCCTTAATCTTTGTTTATAATCCTAATCCTCCTTAAATACTACTAGGCTGTTATCATGTACGGCTGCTCTTGAATCCGATGATTAGTTCAATTCTGCTATCACTAATTCTCAACAATTTCCCAGGATGTAAAAAAAGTACACAAACACAGTGGGATGGAGAGACCAGAACCAAATGCACAAGACTTATACGACAACCAGAGTTGGGAGAAACACGAATAAGGCTGAGACGCTCATATACAGGGTTTGCTTTCCCGGCCAAACAAGATTAAAAAAACATACATAAGAACAGTAGTGAAACGAAAATTGAGAGATAAAGACGCTCATATACAGGGTTTGCTTTCCCGGCCAAACAAGATTATCCGTATTTCTCTACACTATCATCCATTTGTCGCATCGCAAGTTTTTTAGTTCAAAGGGAAAAAAAAAAAAAAAAAAAAAAAAAAAAAAAAAAAAAAAAAACCCAGAAAGTACAAAAATTGAATCGGGAACATGAAGCTGCAGACCAGGCATATAACATTATAACTTACCTCCATTGCAGAAAAGACACAGAGCCAGAAGGAGAACATCACAGTATTAATTTGACACTAGAAGCATTAGCCTTAAATCTAACAAGGAAAGTGCTCACACATTTTGTGACACAATATCGTCTTTGATAACACAGGGCACAAAAAGACACACACAAGGAAATATGGAAGTAAGAGGAGCACTTCAAATGTAACATGCACAACCAGACAACCATTGCCCCAGGATAATCACCGACAACCGAAAGTCTTGAGACCAAATGACCTCACTCTTACGGTCTGAAACTTTCAAAGATACCAGAGGCTCCTCATATCTAAACCAAGTATTCCCCCCCACCCCCCATAAAACATATCACGGAACCACTAATCATGCACGCATCTGAAAATTAGTGGGTCCGAGATTTATTGAAATAATAGGTGAGTTGGGTTTGGGACGGCATATTCTTTTTTGACACTTGACAGAGGACTAGGATAAACTCAATGGAAGTGGCATTTATGAAATGCATTTCTTGCCTTGTTGGGAAGAAAAGCTTGCATTTTCAGGGAGTTTCTAACCCTCAGATGGGACAGATTCTATAACTTAAATACTTCTGGACTAAGGTTGAGGGGACTTTGATTTTCTATCATGATTTTGCAACATCATTGCGTGAACCACTGTACCACTTGCCTTACTTCTTATGCAGTTATGCAGTTGGGTCAAGAAAACCCCTCCTACACTAACTAGTCAAAAAAATAAAATCAAGCAAGTGGATGAAATGTTAAGAGAGAAAAAAAAAAGTGTTCCAACGTTCAACTAAACAAATATAAAACGAAAGCAGTAGGTGAAAAAAGAAAAACGCAATTGACTCCAAGTAAGAAGTTCAAGAAAGTTCAAGAAAGTTCAACCAAACGAGAGTAGGAAATTTAAGGGTTGTAAGAGGAAGTACAAATTTAATGTGTTATAAGGTTACTACGCCCTAAGGTAAACAAACGAATTTAGGCAAACAACAGTCTTGGGTACATGTACTATGTCTGCTACTTCTAAAGTAACTAGGAAACATCCCAACAACAAATATAACAACTTGGTAAACCTTATAGGTACCTGATTCTGGAATCAGACACTATCATAAACTTATTCAAAGAAATGAAGAAAACAGACAACAAGAAGATAAAATATGTTTCACCCTTGATCTCAAGTTAGACGAAACACAATTAATCAGGTGCAATCGTCCAAATGATGTGAACTCATGTAAAAATGACAGAAATTATGAGGATCACTCAAGTCTTAGGAGTCTCTTGTTGTAATTTGCAAAATCCATGGCTACCTTGGCATGGTAAAAAGTCAATTATGCGACAAAGTGGTCAATTAAAATTCAGAGATTTGGCTTATGCAGCCACGAGAGAAAGATCAGAACTTAAAAATTTAGTATGTCGTTGTCACTTCGATGGCAAGAGGCCATATGTACAATTATATAGAAACCATTCATTTTATAAGTTACTGTAACTGGGTTGGATCCATCCCTTATAGATCAAAGAGACAGAGGACAGCAATTATCTATGAGAAGATCACTCAAACTATCAAACTATATGCCATAGTAGAGAGAGTTCTTCAACATTAACTGAAGGCAAAATATCTTGAACTAGAAGTGCAAAATACCTCTACCGCAATGACAATGATTTCCACGGAAAGAAGCCAATGAAAATTAGTTCTAACTTTTAACTGAGAAAGGCTTAATACACATCAGATTCATAAATAAATTAAACCCCATGTCCAAGAGAATGTCAAGGGTATGACGTGAAATACCAGATGACATTCAAGCATGAAAGGTCTTTCATCTAGAAATGGCATTTTAGGAACCCTTCTTCATCAGTAATAATTCTAACAGAGGGAAAAGAGGTCCCAACCAAAAAAGTGGGAGAGCATACAACCACCTCGTAACACCAATACCAACCATACAACCACCAAACACTACCTCCTACCAACTTTGAACACCTTATTTAAACTCAATTTAACACTCTCCCTTCATTTTTTTTTTCCACTTGAACAGTTGAACACCTTTTTAACCCCTAACTCAAATCTAACTAACCCAAATCCAACTTTAGAATACAAACACCGGATCAGTATGAACTCTGAACATTGCATTTTGCAAGGTGGTATAGTACTAAAGTATACCACTGGGTTATCCAAAAATAGATCGGTACAAGACAGCATGCGCACTCCTGTACAAGGTATACTCAAGGCGTAGTTTTCAGTTGCGAAGGAGTTTACTGATGGTTTTCAGGTTGAAACTTGCAGAAATGTTATGCCAAGCTAGCTGCAGCACCTCAAAGCCTCACTTGGGAATTGTGAAGTCTGCTTTCTAAACCCAAAGAGTTGTTCCGGGGTTCGTAATAATGTAACAGGATTTTACTATGTTTTTGTAATTAAGAAATTAGTAAGAATTGAAATTAACAGGGTAGGAACTCATCAATTAAATCAAATGATAATGAGAAGACGAGAAATAAGAATGTGGGAATGAATATGGAATTGAGACTAAATAAGTAAACAAATTTAAGTCAAATCTTTAATTGGAGGTTAATTAAATTTGGTTAAGTATTAGAAAAAGGTGTTTTAAGCGAAAAACAATGGAGGGACAGTGTTGAATTTGGTTGAAATAAGGTGGTAGGAGGTGGTTTGTGGTTGAGAGAAGGTGTTTAGAGGTGGTGTGTGGTGTTTGTTCCTAAAAATTAACTGAAAGCCAAAATAAAGTGAAAAATACCTCTACCGCAGTAACAAAGGAGCCAATAGTAATTGATTTTAACTTCTAAATGAGAAAACTTAAAACACATCGGATGCGCACTACGAGAAATTAATTGAATCCCAAGGGCAAGAGAATATCAGGGGTGCTACATTACATTACCAAAAGACATTCGAGTATGCAAGGTATTTCACCATGAAAAAACAATTTAGGAACCCTTTTAAGATGTCGAAGAGGTGCCACCCCGTGTACATTAAAGAAATCATACATAACTAACTATAGTAGAAAGAAAAAGAGAGAACTTGCAATTAAAGCTATTAGAGAACGAATAAAGTAGCACCCTCGAGCCAAAGTACACGAGAATAACAGAGAAAAGGGAATTATACATGGCGACATTTCATTAAAATGTACAACATATGTGATGGGACAGATATTTTACCTCCATATCCATTGTGGTGAATTGACATTAAAAGAACACTGAACCAAACCCCAAAGAAGACCATAAACGAAGCCCATGAATTACAGAAAAGCTAAATGATTTCAAATCAAGGGAATTGGGAATTTGGGATACAGCAAGCACTAGCCAGCGGATACAATCCACCACATTAAAATCAAGTATGATTAGGTGCACAAACGAAAGGAAAACAAATAGTGCGATCATCGGCATTATCCCCATTAGTAGAGAAGGAGTGATCATAAAAGAAAAGAAAAGAAAAAACAAATAAAAGAGGGAGTGAAGTAAGCTCTTACCGGCTCTAATGTTTTTGTTTTTATCCGGCCTATGGTCCGGAATATCGTAACCAACGTGGAGGGGTAGGATCCCCGACTTATGTTGTTGTTTGTGTGTCCCTTTAATCCATGCTGGAGGTAAAACATAGCAAGCAAACAGCAAACAGCAAACATGAGGATGGATGGATATGCTGATACAATACAAAAAGGCGTATGTGGAGGAAACATTCAGGAACGGTGCCTGAAGCACAGCAGCGGATGAAAGAGGCTAATGAGCGGAAACGAGACCGGGACTTGTTATTGGCATTGCTATCCTCAGACACCTCCTCAAAGACGTTGAGGAAAACAAAGCAACCACGGCGACCCCGACAAAATAACAAAAAAAGTTGCCGTATAGGTGTAAGAGTTGTCTCCAAGGTTGGTAATCGTTGCCGATAAAGAGGCCGTCATCCAAATCAGTAGATGGGGCCATCACCTCAACATTCGAGTCATAGAAATCAGTCTTGACAATATCCAAGCTCCCCATTGACAAAGAGTGAACCACAAGTGAAAGGGGAGGCCACCAATTCGGTAACCCATTCATGGGTATCCAAATTGAAGGTCATACACATACCCTCCCGCCCCCCAATGAAGACGTTGCGATCCACAACGGTGGCGCAATCAGACTCAGGCTGGTCCCACTTGACCAAACGTAGAAGCGAGTCGAGAGGACGAGGAAGTTGCTCCCACTTGTTTAAGCTAACGTTGTATCGCTCGAATTTGCCGTGTACGCTAAAGACGTAAAACATCCCGTAGGCTGTGAACACGCATGGGTGCGCATTTGGATATTTCATCAGCGGTGCAAATCTGGGACGGGGAATTGGCTTTTCGTCGGTGTCTATGACAAGGACACGCCTTTGCTTCCGATAATCAATCGGCAAATCGATGCCCCCAATCATTATTATTTTGGAACCCGCTTTCGCCATTGCTGTAAATCCCACCAGCTGCCCCGTCATCTTCACTGATGGAGATATCTCTTTCGGGTTCGGACCCAAGTTTTCGGCATCGGATGATAAATTCAATTTGTAAATACAGTGGCTCAGCTCCAATTCCAATTCCGGGTTGTGCTCCACCATCATCCAGATCCTTAGCGGATTTTCTGATTCACTCTTCCTAATTTCTCCTCCATCCTTCTTCTTCTTCTTCTTCTTCTTCTTCTTCAGGAGAGAGAAAATAAGTATATATAGCCCCCCACCCCCCCAAAAAAAAAAAAACAGGTATATATAACCCGCAATCGATTGGATCGATTAGAGTTTGGGTTGGATGGTTTCGGGTTTGAGTCATATTCCATTAGCCTTGGCTTGTCTAAATTATATTCGGGTTGGGTTTTGATCTCGGTAACAATGATACTCGTAGATAAGGTGAATATCATAAGAAACTAATCGGGGACGCTTTAGAATGGCAATAGCGAAAGAACTATGAATTTATGAAGTGCAACTTAAACGAGTGACATTTTTTTTTCTTGTGAGAATAGTGTAAGACACTAAGACGTGAATTAGCGTAAGTTCATTTTTTACTCTTTGTTAGGGATAAATTTGAGTGCATTTTTGGCCACCCGTTTTCGGTTCAGATTTACAATCGCATACGCGCTTTTGAAAATACGGCAACATGTACTTGAAAATGTTGAATACCTTAAGGGTACCGTGAGAAACATCCCTTGTCAATTTTTAGGTTAAGTCTAAGAGTGTGCTTGACCAAACTTCTAAAGTGTTTTTCACGTCCTAAAAACTAAAACGGCCAAACACTGAAAATTAATAATTTGTCTCTAGTTTTTTAGAACCATTTTTAGTGTAAATTTGTTCATAAAAAGTACGAAGGTGTTTAATTTCAATAGATTGTCTAATAATTGCGAGCTTAGGTTTATTGAATCCAACTAATAACTAATGAGTCGTCGATTCCCGTATGCATTATTCACTCTAAACCTGTGGTGGATTTAAACCAACAAAAACCACAGTTGAAAAAGTCAGAAAATTGAGTAAGCTAACACCTCAACATGTTAAAAACCAAAACCCTAACCTGAATTTTGAAAACGTTTTAATTTTATTTTCGAAAACACACTTAGCACATAGTCATAAAAGTCATATTCCACCATCATTCAATTTATCACTTAACAAAAACATAAGAAACATTTCACAATCCATATCCAACAAATTAAATCAAAGATTAACGATAAGTATGTAAGAAATTCACTAGTCATAAGTCATGATCCATAATCCATAGTCCATAATCTAATCCATATTATTTAGAAACGAATCGAATCTTTTGTCAATTCACCCTATCAACCATAATGCATAATCCATCATCCAAGATTACTACACCTTAAGTGTGCACAACCCGTACTGGGTGTTTTTAAGCCAAGTAGAGTATACTTGAGCCAAACCTCTTAAAATCGACGTGGTGGGGCAATATAGGAGCCAATGCCTCCAATGAATAAATAGGAGTTTTTTTTTTACTCAAACAAATAATTAAGAGTTCTTTTGACTCTGTCTTAGTAACCAGTATCTTATCGAGAGAGAGAGTTAATGATCACATATCACAAATCATATAAACAATACCAAGACCAACACCATAATATAATCGCCTTTGCGGGCTTTGCGCCCACAAACCAAACCGAATCAACCAATTCAGGATATATACATTCAATCTTACCTTTATAAATAACATATTTGTCACAAGCCATACCATATACCAATATCAATACAATAATTCCAACCAATCATAATACGACAACTGTATAAACTAGATCGTTCTCCACCTATTATGATACTGCGTTCTCATCCAATCACACCATTCAAATTTAGCACATAAATTTGAAAAGTTTCTACGAGTTTAAGAAAGGTTGAGCATGCTAGCTTATCTTTTCAAGCAAACGGAAACTCAATAGCACAACAGTCATTAGTAGTCCTCGTCTACGAACTCATGCTCTACAATTACACAAACGACATTCCCAAACTAACACTCAATCTTACTCAAGAGTAACTCTTCTGTGAGACGGTCCCAAAAACAAAATAGCCTATCAATAATAATTAGAATAATAATTTTAAAAAGAGAATTAATTAGGAGAAAAAGAAAAAGGAAAACGCGCGTATAAACCATAAAGAAAGAGAAACTGCTACCCAAAAGAATGAAGAATCACGTAAAGAGAGAGAGAGAGAGAGAGAGAGAGGATGAAGAAGAAGATCGAAGAAAAATATAGAAAAATGAATCTAAGGAAAAAGGCACGTTTAATATTCTAATTTTGTTGGTGTTTCTCCAAACTCCCAATCAAATCTCTTAAATTTGGTGATTTAGGATTTCTATCAACCAATTATGATTCAAAAATCAATATCCGTTTTAAACGTCCGATTGAGATTTACATCCAAGCTGCAATTTCACATATATCGTTGATACCATTTGCAATTCGAAAATACAGTTCAAATAACTAGTTTATATTATCGTTCATACATATTTCCTTTCTTGAATTAACCGTTTTCAATCGGGAATATTTAGGTTAAAAACTTGAAGTCTTGGGGAATAGTACCTAATATAATTGGGGATGTAATGTTCAACCAATGAACTTGAGAATTTATGTTGCAAAATTAATGTTTAAAGTTGAGAACTCACGTTTTTAATAGATAGTTTAAGTTTATGGGACATTTAAATTGAATACTTGATGTTTTATGATGTCTCAGGGATTTGTTCTTCTAGTCAGGAGATTTAAACTGTTTTTTTTTTTTTAATAAACTATTGTTTTAAAGTTTAAGCTTAAAACTAGTGGTTTTATCGTGAATTTGTGATGATTCCCACACATTACTTGCATTTTTCTTCGAAGTATATTAGCTCAATTGGTAGAGCATCGTTCAATTGAACGACAAGTATGGGTTCGAATCCCATATAGACTTAATGATAGAAGTGTCAGATCAGTTGGGATGTGAGTGATAAGAGAAAAGAATACATTGAGGACAGTGAGAGGTTGTACGTGGTTGGAGAATGTGGGGAGGCAATGATTTTTTTTTTTTTTTGTGAAAAAAAAAAATCTTTAATGGACTTGTGTGTTATTGGGCCGTCTCACTGGTGTGACGGTCTCACACAACAATTTACCAACCAACAATTACTAATTATTTAATAATTATCATTATATTTCAATAATTATTCAATAACTCAAATAACACCCAAATTATTATAAAAATTCTCAAAGGCCTAAAATTAGTTTTAAAACAGAATTTAAAACATAAAAATCAACCCTTAATTATTATAATTTAATTATAAATTAATCTAATTAATATAAATTATGTTTTATTTAGCAGAAACAATTTTTAATACATAAAATATCATAAATTCGAAATAAATAAAATAATTTACCAAAAACAGAAAAATAATTTCATAACAACCAGATTTCAAAAGCCCTAATTACTTTTATAATTTAAGCCAATTAAATCAATTTACCAACACTAATCTCATAATCAAAACCAAATCAATTTCTACAAAACATGAACAAAACCCAACTTAAATCCCCAATTAAAATGGAGAGCTATAATTTAAATATTATGAGAACACCCAAACCCTAACTTTATAAACTAAGTGAGACAAAATCGAATTAATAAGTTAATTAATTTCATAATTAGTGACAATTAGCCCAAAACAATCATAAAGATCAGATATTAGTGCATAAAACTAACTCAGTTTTATTACCCACTAATTAAAACACCTATTAATATCGATTAAGAACAAATTAAAGCATTAAAATTGGTTCAATAATCTCGTTCTTTGTAGAGCACGAAATCAGTGGCGAAAGAAACAGAGGTAGGGGCGGCCCGAGGAGTCGTTACCCGTCTTCGAAGGATGGAAGTGGTGGTCTAACGTCGTCAAGACGGCGAGCTGGTCAGGTGACGTCAGCAGGATTGCGTGCGGCGTGGGTGCGTCGTGAAGAAAACAGGGGAAAGCAGGGGAGTGGAAATCTTTTTTCTTTTCTTTTTTTTTTTTTAGAAAAAAGAAGAAGAAAGAAGGGGGGAGGGTATGTCGTGTTTTAGGAGGGGGAGAGAGAAAGAGAGGGTTTTTATTTTATTTTCTTTTCTTTTTCCTTTTTTTGATTTTCTGTTTTTTTTTTTTTTCTCCATCTTTTGTTTGGGTTGGGTATTTGATGTTTGGGCCAATATGGGGTTGGGTTGATCTATGGTTGTTGTATCTAAGATGATCCAATCAAGAAGTAGAAACCCAAATATAAATTGCGACTTTGAAACCCATTTTAAAAAACGACCCACGACACAACAACTAAATTCATTTTTCACTATAATAAATTAATCACTAATACTAAAATATTATTATAAAATATACTAAATTTTCGAGATATTACACCGAGTTCTCCGTTTATTGAGGCTCTGTTTGATACAAAGTATAACTTCAAAAACAGTGTATTCTAATCAGTAGTGCATTCAAATCATATCAGATTAATTCAAATCAAATTAGAATTGTTCAAAATATGATCTACAGAGTATGAATGTTTTTATTCTTTCAGAGAGGAATGTAGTCAATTTATTGATATTAATTCGTAGAAATTCAGTTAAATTTTCAGCAAATTCAAATCAGATAAGTTCAGATTCATTCAAATATGACCAGATTATATCAGTTGTATTCAAATTAGATCAAATCAAAAAATTGCGTTCATATTCAAACATAGCTTAAGGTGAAGTGTATCAAACTGGGCTAAGTCCATTTTTTTATATTAATTAGTCAAAATTTTACCATGACTAAGGTCTTGTGCGATTGGATTGCATTTTTTTATTTGAATTGAACTGATTTGATTTGATCTGAACCGAATTTATAGATAAAATAACTGCATTTAGACGAATTAATAACTAGAAAAATACTAGATTCATAGAGAGTTATTTGGATAATTCTGATCTGAATATAGTTGAATTTTAATTGATCGGATTTGGTTTGAATAAATCTGATATGATTTGAAAATATTGTTTAATAAGTTGAATACCATAGGGACTAAGTCTTGTTTGATAGGTTTGCATATTTCTGATCAGACCTAATCTTTAGATTGCTCTTGAGGCCTTAGTCGTATAAACGAGGACTTACTCCTGATAGTACCGTAGCCTAGAGGACGCAAAAGTGGACTGATAAGTGCATCACTATGCAAAGCTAAATCAGATTTAGATCTCAGTCAAATACACTGAATTTTCAAAACCCAGTTCTACTTTTCCACATTCACCCCAGGAAACGTCGGCCACAATCTTCTTCTTCTTTGCAATCTATCCTAAGGTAGTACATTCTGTTTCATCCCAATTTTACCATGTTGGATAGTGCTCTATGTCAAGCCCCGTTAGAAAGATATATTACGGGTGGCGTTGTGTGTTACGGTGTCATTAGTGATACAACGTAGAATTGACTTGCATAGAGATTTCAATAGTTATGTTGAACTCATTACGGGTGCCTTTATGTGTCACGGTGTCATTAGTGATACTACGTAGAATTGACTTGTATAGAGATTTCAATACTTAAGTTATTTATGTCTTATTTTGCTTCCAAGTTATCATTTCTCGAGGATCCAGTTGAACTCATTACGGGTGGCGTTGTGTGTCACGGTGTCATTAACAATATTACGTAGCATTGGCTTGCATAGACATTTCGATAATTAGGTTATATATGTCTTATTTTGCTTTGAAATTTTCATCTCTCGAGGATTTAGTTGAACTCATTACGAGTGATGTTGAGTGTTCATTAATGATATTACGTAGAATTAATGATACCACGTAGAATATATATGCTATGAGGTATCGATGAAATCATTGAGATGATTGTATATGTAATGATATTTAGTACTAAAATATTTGTTGTTTCTGAATCTATCACGAGATTATATGTGAGATAATTATAATGTATTTCTAAATTGTGACATGTATTTCTGGAACCCTATTTTTATATAATAGAGTAGATTGAAATTGGGTACAGAATCGAACATGAATAATAATGGATAATGAAACCAAATCGCGATACTGCAAAGTGTAAATTTCCATGAAATAGCCAAAGTAGGTTTTGGTGTGAGAACACTAGTTAATAAGTCCAATGCTTTCACCTAAGTCTTAGTAAAATAGGATTGATGTATTCAATTATGTCATCTTGAACTCATCCATATAGTAAAATAAAAACGGTTTGATCGCAACATAACACATAAAAAGAAATAGGGCGAATGCACGTGGTGTCCCTAAGTTTTTTTATGGTGTCTCTACTTTTGAATCTATTGCCCTCCGGTGTCCTTTAGTTTTACACAACTCATCTCATGGTATCCCTGGGTCTAACTGCGTTAGACGTAGATTTGTTAACTAATGACGTAAACGCCATTAGTGGTTGACGGGAAGATATTTATGTTGTTAATTATATTTCAATAATAAAAAATAATAATAAAATAAAAACTCTAAAAAGAAAAAAAATCTAAAAATTGATTTTTCCAAACGCCCCCCAAATTATGTTATTGCTGAAAATGCTATGCACATGGTGTCCCTAAATTTTACATCATCGTGCACATGTGTCCCCCAGTTTTACCATGTTGTGTATGTGGTGTCCCTGAGTTTTTCAATGTTGTGCAAATGGTCTCCCTACTTTTTCATTGGCTTCAATTAGGCATGTCACATGCCAAGTAGCATCATAGTTAAAAGTACAACAAAAAAATACTAGTTTATGTACCCGTGCAAAATTGCACGGGCTGTTATCTAATGTTGGTAATGATTCGTTTATTTAGATAAAGTATTAAAAAAAATTGATGGATGTACACTAAAACAAAAATAAAGACATAACGCTAGGTATATGTAAAAAAATCTTAATCTATCGCTTTTTAAGAGTTGTGACCCGCTATTTTTCTATGAACCTCTAATAACCCATGTTAATCCGAACCCATTTTGACACACATATGTTTGGTTCAGATTTAACTCGATCCCTAGACCAGTAATTGAGTTAAGGTAAAATGAAGTCAAAAATTCATTTAGATTGCAGCGCGTGCACTTTGCACGGGGAAAATATATGTATTCTCATTGAAGTGATTTTGTTTCCATTTCTTACTTTATATTATTGAAAATCGGGGAAAAAATCGGTCATAAGAATCGTTGAATATTAGGAAATTATATTATTGGGTTATATTCACGCAGATACGAATCTTAGGCTTGTTGGGTAGGGCCATGCCCCCTTGTATTTTCAGATACATAAATATAATAATAATTGTTGTTATTTATTTTCATGAAAAATAGCTTTAGCATGTTGGTTGGCTAAGTAAAATATGAACAATACCCCTCATTTTTTGTTCAAATTCTATCATAGATAGCTGATGTCACTGATGACATCATTGTTGACGTGGATAGTCTAATTGATTGCTAATGGGGTGGCTAATGGTTAAATTAATATTCTATTGTTTCCAAATCTAATTATTGTCATTTTGCACTTACCTTAACAGTCTTACCTATGCGACTTTTGCACTCTTTTCCAACAAGTTAACAAATATATTGTTTTTTTCAATCTTCCATAAGTGCAATAACTCAACCTGGCAAGCAAAAATATGGGAGAAGTTGATCGTTGAAATGATAAAGGATACAACAATAATACAACTATAAAATCTTATTTCCGACTGGAAACCTGAAAAGATATTTATGAGACTATATGGACCCTTTTCCCCATTTAGATTAATTACAACATAGGAAAATAAAGGTGTATCAAAACTACATTGATGTGAATCACATTATCTATATTAAAGGTAAAACTTTTTATTGATAAATATAACTCAGGTCTTTCATAGGCACTCTATAAGAATATTTAAGGGCCTGTTAGGTATAGTTTTAGTTTTTTTTTTGAAAACCAAAGTGGTGGTTTTGAAAACCAGAAAAAAGTGGTTTTCAGTTTTCAGTTGTCAGTTTTCATTTTTAGTATGACTATTATAAAAACATACAATTAAAATTTATTTTTGCAACTTATTTAACTAAATTTTTTACACGAAAAACCAAAAACTGAAAAACGGCAGTGATTACGAATGGGCCCTAACATTTCCCAATAAAATTTAATGCCACTCTATAATAAAGTAATTAGTATAATTAATTAATCCTCTTGCACCCAACCACAAAAATCACACTCACCATTACGGTTAAGACGCCCACAACCACGCACGACTCCGTTGCGTCAACAATTACGCCAACATCAAACGTTCAAACAACAACTTTTTTCGACGATTTCGCCGCCGGATTCGCCGCTGGATTCTATAAACACCCTAAAACCTAACTTCTAAATCCGTTTGGGATGTGAGAAATAAAGGAAAACTAATTTGAGGTTGCCGAAAAATGGTTTAGGGTTGACTTTTAATTGAACAAAGGTCAACAATAACATCAAAAAATGACATTGAATTTAATGAAAATAGAAAAACTATAGAGATAATAATTGTTTTAGAGTGCCCATATAGAAAAAGCCATATAGCTATAGACTATAAAGATAAAATTGTAGGCTTATAAAAAAAACAAACATGGTAAAAACTAATTCGGGCGTAACACGGGTAGTAAACTAGTTTAATATGTAAATTCAAGTCAGACCAATTTAAACAAATAGTTCGTTCGATAGATAGTTTTGCTGTGTAAAATGGACAAATCTTGAATTGTAAGCAAAATGAGTTCTAAATATTGTATAGATACGTGTGAATGTTATTTACTTCTTTAACTTTGTGTCGCATATCTTACCAGTGATATTTTGGCCTAATGATTAAGATAAGTCAATATCTCGGAGTCCAAACTGATGCTTGTTCGTGCTAATAAATCTAACTTGGAATTCTACTAACCAAGGTGACTAGCTACAGGTGAGGTGGCTGAATGAAGCATGAATTACAATTATGCACCAACATATGCATTCTTTGTCAATAGTAAAAACACGTTTACTTCATGTGCTTACCTTTTTATTTTAGATAGATTCAAGGAAATCTAGGTTGATTCTCGAATATAAGACCAATTTAATTTATGTTTTGCGACGACAGAAGAAAGTGAGTTAAAAGGACTCTCAAATCAACGGGTAAGCGAAAGACACAAATGCTCCAAGTTGTGCTTAACTTATTATGGTCGTAACTTCCTATTCTTCTTCCTTGTCCAATCCTTTGTTCCATCGACCACTTTTCCACGAGGACTAGATATCAATTATTCAATTGTTTCATTTCCACAAGACTTTTATGCAAGGAAGACTTGTCACCAATAATTCAGTTTTCCACCCAGCCAGGCCATCGCCCGTAACCCGCCCCCTATTTAATGGGTTGTGGCTAGACCTGTAAGAAACTTACCCGACCCGAAAAACCGCCTGAGACCCGACCCGAAAATAACCCGAAAAATCAGGATTTTTTCAACCCGAACCCGAAAAGCACCCGAAACCCAAAATGACCTGAAATGACAGGGCAAGACCCGACCCGAGGGGATCAACCCGTTGGGTCAAGCATATTTAGTAAAAAATATTATAATAATAAAAAATAATATAAAACAATTAATATTAATAAAGTTTTAATTGAAAATTTTCTTTTGAGAGATATAAAGCATACATATAATGAAATTATTATTATTATATAATATAATATATAAAACAATTGGAACTGTCGCAACTGATTCGGTAAGCTACGTGTCCGGTGCACGGAGAGTCAAGTCAAGAATAATAATCGAACTGGAACGAAGTAAGCCCCAGACTTAATAACTCAACAGTGCCCGGAAGTCAGGATTGTTTCTAGCTCGCAGAATGGTTCCAAAGGAGATCCTATAAGAGGAACGGCGGGGGAACAATGCCCGAACTCCAGCTTTGCTTGCGTTCTTCACCGGCGCCGATGCCTGCTGCTTCATCTGAGAGAAAAGAATCTTCTTTGTTCTCTGGTTTAACCTGTAAGATTCAGGCTGCCATAAGAATAAAATGATATTTTAGTGTAGAAATTTACCGACTAAAAAAAGCGCGAATATGTATTTTCGACCCGCTGGTCAACCCGTTGACCTGAGCCGAATTCGTATTGAACCGACCCGTATTGACCCTAACCCGAAATACACCCGACCCGTATTCTACCCGAACCTGAAACCCACCCGCCCAATCTGTTTTACAGGTCTAGTTGTGGCAAACCGGACCATCTAACATTGTTAATTGCCCATATAGTTGACCCTGACCTGACACAACCCGGCCCATGACTCAAGTTTATTCTAGTCTCCTTGAGGTGGGAAACGGATGGGTCGAGTCCGTTTCGCGTCGGTTGGTTTCGAATTCGGATCATAAAAGGGTCGGTTTGATTCGAGTCTTGACATTTGACAGACACCCGGACAAAAGTGAGAGAGGATATTCCGCACATTTTGAGACTCCAAACAAAGTGCATCATCACGATATAAACCCAACCCACAGATCAGATTTAGATCTCAGTCAAGGAAAAGTCTTATCTAAGGTAGTACATTATGGGCATTTATCTTTTGATATACAGATTGAAATGTTATGCTTGCTGTTTCAATTTTATCCAATGCAATCTTTGTTACTGTACTTTAGTTTTATGCTCACTGTACATTGCTAGATTTCAACAATCTTACTAAATTTCGTAAATTTGTTGTTCAATTTTGCTCAAAGATGTAAACTTTGCTTTATGTATGTGCCAAAGATGTGATCTTTTCATATATGCTGATAAATTTTGGAAACTGGGGAAAAAAAAGATGTGAACTATGCTACTCGAGAAGTAAATATGGTTGAAGGGGTTCCTTTGTTGTTCTGTTAATCTAGATGTAATGTTGGCGAATTTTCGAGACGGAATTTGGGAATTGACGTATTGAGTTTGATTTAGACACCCTTTTGATGCTCCTTAGTATAAGATGATAAGATCTGTTTGTTAATAACTAGGATTTTGGCATGATCTTGTTCTGTTCACTTTACTCTTAAACTTGCATTTTTGTTCTTTTTTCGACAAACGTGTTGTATACAATTTTCATCTATTGTTATCCCGTGCTAGGTTCCTTTGCGGCAAATATAGATCTTTATTGAAAGTTCACTTGGTTTGAATTGTTCGCTCAAGGTTTCGTGGTCGTACACTCGTAATTAACGATTAGTTCTGAAATCAATTGCAGGGTAGTTCCACCAACTTCAATGGCGGCGAAGATGCCAGGTGTGATTGCGTTGTTTGATGTTGATGGGACGCTTACAGCACCAAGAAAGGTAATCTGCATTGGCTGATTATATCTGATTCCTAACTGTTGTGTTCTTCAGGATCTCCATTGATGGATTGTGAATTCTGATGATGTTATGATCTAGATGTCTGCGGTAGTAGATTTCGCCTATTACTTTCTGTTCATTGTTCATGGGGGGAGGGGCTACCTTTATCATGTTTATGGTCTATTTGGTCAATTTAATACCAAGAAATAATAATGCTGATGATGAGCACACCTCTGGATGGGAAGAAATCAGATCGAAAAGTTTTGGTCAGTAAAGAAATTTTCACTGGATCAAGGGTAGTTTAGAGGAGGATATTATTCATAGCATAAATGCTTGATTGATATTAAGGCTTGAAGATATATGGAACCCCAATAGGTTTCTGTGGTACATGTGTTAAATATCAGGAATGAGTGATTTCTAGTCGAGTTCTAGGAATGATATATTGCGTTCTTGCTTCAACAATATTGGTTAGTAACAGAGCATTAGCTGAAAAAGTGCTAACTTTTAATAAGAAGCTAAGAACTTAGTAAGCAGCCTGGGATCTTCCTATAGCATAATGTTACTTGTATCACTGTAGCTATAGGTAAATGCTATCTATAATCGTTTTGACTAGCTTATTTTGAGAGCCTTAATTCCGTAATTTTTCTTTTTTCTGGAACCTGTTTCCGAAGTCAATATTTAAGCTGATGATTGTGTTGCTCGCTGGCAGGTTGTGACTCCAGAGATGTTGGAGTTCATGAAAGAATTGCGCAAGGTACATCTTTGTACTGTTCGCTGTTATAAAATTGCACCACCTATTTGGCTATTTGTACTTGTGTAGAATGTCTCTCTAGACTCTTTATTTCAATAACATACGGAGTATCATTCAAGCACCAAACTTTACAAAAATCTATAGGTTGGTTTTTTTTTTTTTTTTTTTTTTTCCCTGAATGTATTTACCCAAAAGAGAGATTCTCTTTACTATCAGATACATCACGTAAATAGGCTGGGACATTCTTTCTTGGGAAAAGCTTTACCTTTAGGAATTCAATAGCTATATCTCTGGAAAATGGTGAATCCCTGGAGGTCCAAGTACCTTAGGTTGATGCATACTAGTGATGTCTTTGGAATTATCAAAACACTTTTTTGTAGTACGGGACAACTATGCAAGGATTTCAATGAAGTCCTTCTAGCAAGACTCTGCATGTTAATTCATTAAGTTTTTTTTTTTTTTTTTTTTTTTTTATTTTTTTTTATGCATATTTGGGTTGCCACTCTGAGCAATGATGACTGGACTTCAGTGGAAGTAAAGCGGCGTTTCATGATATTTGCGGATTATGTCATGACTTGTAGGTTCGTCTAGGAGCTTTGTGAAAATGCCGTGCAATAGTTGCCACTTGCTAGTCTAAACTGATATTGTGCAGTCCGTATTTGATACATACCACCCATCTCTTCCCCCATCTTACTGAACCCCTCTCCTCCCTCCCAAACTCGCTGTCTCTCTAAATGGAATATGAAGAATTCTCTTGTTGTGAAACTAGTCACTGCATTTCAATTTGACTTAATATGCAATTGCATAGAACATTGATAACTACAGAGTATTCACTAACTTCTTTCCTTTCCTCACTAAAGGTCGTTACTATTGGAGTTGTTGGTGGATCTGACCTGGTTAAAATTTCAGAGCAACTGGGAAAGACAGGTTGGCTTCTCAAATTTACCTATCATTTCTTCCTTTTCTCACCTTCTCAAACTTGAGTTTGTTCGTTATGCCCAAGGATATGATGTACTGTTATGTTACAAAATTTGTTTGTCAAAAGTCCAAATCCTTATCTTTCCCTGAATATTATACCTCTAAAATAAGCGTCAAGTTTTTATTTTTGATCTTCTGGTATGATTTCATGATCTTTGCTTGTCTGTGCAGTTATTACTGACTATGATTATGTGTTTGCGGAGAATGGGCTAGTTGCTTTTAAAGCTGGAGTGGAGCTTGCCATCATGGTAACATTTATAAAGCTCATAAATAAGTGTGTATAAAAGATGGCATATCATGTTTCAAGTCCTAATGAATTGTTTGATGTTTCAGAGCTTGAAGGCACATCTTGGAGATGATAGACTTAAGGTAAGGATTGGCTTTTGAAGATGCATGTGCTATGATAGTTGAGAGCAATCCTGTAGGTTCTTGTGCACTTGAGAACATCTTAGACAAAGTTTTTTTTTTTTTTTTTTTTTTTTTGGGTAACGAAACAGTTCTATAAGTGCGAATATTTTTTCAAATTTTTAAAGACCCATCTGTTTCACAATCTCTTTCTCACTATTTACAACTTCTTTTACTCACATATGGTGGTTTCAGACCACGAGTCATGTTAGTTGATCCTAAATCGGACTAAGGCTTTATTGTTGTTGGCCGGGAAATAATATCATGAGCACTCACTGTCACTTAGTCGTCGATTGAGGTGGGAGGAAATATATAAGTGGTTGAAGAGGGTCCTAAGTAAGGTAGAGTTTATATTGCTCAAAAACTAAACCTTGCAATCAATTCTTTCAGGAGTTCATTAATTTCACACTCAAGTACATTGCCGACCTGGATATTCCTATAAAGAGGTACATGTATATGTCAGTGATTGTATTGTGCTCTTTTTAGGTCTTTAAGAGATCTTTACTCAGTGCTCACCTTTCTGCTGAATTATTCTTGTAGAGGAACATTCATAGAGTTCCGCAACGGGATGATTAATGTTTCACCTATCGGAAGAAACTGTAGCCAGGAAGAAAGAGATGAGTTTGAAAAGTATGACAAGGCAAGTATTGTGTCATGAATAGCCAAAAGTACAGATAAGATCGGTTTTCTTCTGTTATGGTAAATGGTTGTATTTGAGCTAATTTCCTTTCTGTGCAGGTTCACAAAGTTCGTTCAACTATGGTGTCTATTTTGCGTGAGAAGTTTGGAGACTATAACCTGACATTTTCAATAGGAGGGCAGATAAGCTTCGATGTGAGTAGCTCTGGATAATATTTATCTAGTGAACTTACGACTAGATTCTAGTTATTCATTCTCGACTCTTGTATATAGGTCTTCCCTCGAGGTTGGGACAAGACATACTGTCTGCGATATGTTGAGGAGGATTTCAGTGAGATTCATTTCTTTGGTGACAAAACTTATGAGGTAAACCTTAGACCTTCTTATTAATCATTCTCTATCCTTTTCTCCTTTCTATTTATTCCCGCAAAGCATCTAGCTCTTTGCGCTCTGCTGGATTTTAGAAGCAGTAGCCCTGAGTATATTTTGGATAGCCGACGAATATCCGTAATCTGATAAGGGTGCAAGCTTGTTAAATGTTTTACTTCAGAATTCTGTGTTTCATCTAACACTTAACCAGGATTAGCTCATGAACTTTAAAGAAGTTTCAATGTCCATTGCTTGGTTGTGAACCATGTTGCAACATCTTTTTTTTTTTTTTTTTTTTTTGCCAAACACATCTTGTTTTTTACGTAATGTATGATTCCGTTTGTGCAGGGAGGAAATGATTTTGAAATTTTCGAGTCAGAAAAGACAGTTGGCCATACAGGTAAGCGATCAGTTGACGTGCTGAACTGCTGATTAGCAGTTATATATGATATTCTCACATTACCGTATGTATCCACCTCCATTTTCTCTGATGTATGAAGATCTTAATGAATTTTTTTTTTTTTGGAAAATTTCTCAGTTACTAGCCCTGATGATACAATGAAGCAATGCACGGAGCTTTTCCTCAGCAAAAAAGCCTAGAAGCACTTGAAACTGGATGTATTCTTTGTGTTCAATTTTGTTGTAATTCATAGAGCGTACAAGAATAAACGCACAACGATTTTGTGTCTGTATAGAACTATACATGATTACATGTACCTGAACCTGCATTTCATTTTTCACAGGGTTTCATACATATCATTGTATTGAGTTCAATATGTACTTTGAATACGTCACTGATCAACGAAAATATATACTGTACTGTTTTTCCCTGCATGGTCTGGAACTTTTCATCTGTAATTTATGCACCAGGAATCTGCATACTTGACATTCAGAGTGTGTCACTGAAGTTTCCATTTCTCAGTCCGCGTTAGCATGCGCTGATAACTTGATAGTTGAGACGCAAAAGACGAATGATCACCGTTCTCACTCCCCCCCCCTTCCCCTTTCAGGCAATGACCGTCCTCACTCTCTCAATCGAGTAAACATCGAAAGTTTTCTTACATTCAGTTTCGGAAAAACTTATAAAAAAACCGGCAAATTAGTTCAGTCAACTCACACTCCCAAGTCCCGACTCAACTTCTAAACCAAAGATCGTAATTCTTCACAAGGGTTTAAACTAAAAGGCGTTGCAAAAGTTAATAATCGTTACACCTCTAAAATCCGAAGTTAATTTCATAATCCGCCCCGAAATCTCCTTTTATTAAAGGGGTCCCTTGGTTATTGAACCAGAGAGAGGGTTTGGAGCTTCAACGTCAAGTTTCACAAATAAAACTCAACAATGGCAGAAATGAAAGACAGAAGAGGAGGAGGAGAGAGGTTCTTTGTGGCAGTCCACGTGGGCGCAGGCTATCACTCTCCTTCTAATGAGAAACCTCTCAGGTCCGCTATGAACCGCGCTTGTCTCACCGCCGCATCTATTCTTCAGCAGGTAATACTTCATTTTCTATTCAATAAGCTTTTTTTTTTTCTTTTTTTTGATTCAATTTGATTATATATGAACTTGTTGGTATGTTATTAAAGCTTTAATCTTTATGATGTTAATGATTTGGGTGTGTAAATGTGTATTGGGAACAAAAAAGTTCTGGAGAACTATAATGTTGTTGTTAGCTTCTCATATAAGCAAGTGATCAGCCAATGTTGCTGTTTGGAGTATATTTGAATTTGGGTGTGTCATAAAAGCTTGAATCTTTAATCAATTTCGACGATTTAGGTGTTTTGATTGGTCCTCATGTCTGCTATAGTGGTAGAAGAGGAAGCGTAATGTAGGTGGTTCTGCATAGGTGAGACTGCGGGAGACTTGGTGGGTTTTTTGAATTGAGTCCAACGTTGTTGTAGGACTTGGAGTTCACGAATCACGAGTCGATAGAACGGTAGTACCCAAGAGGTGTTACTAGATGTAGGATATTGTAGCCATGTAGGCCAATGTGATGAATTTTGGTGAAGTTTAGTACATTCTTGTCAACATGTATTCTTTGAGTTTAATTTTGTTTCTATGTTGTTTATGAATTAGGGTTCTGACCGGTGTGTAGATGCAGTTGAAGCAGCGATTAAAGTTTTGGAGGTACTTGATTCCACTCAATTTGAAGGGACTTGATATTGTGTGTAGTTCATTCCTTTTGCATCTTCACTTACACACTTCGTGCCTACATATTCTAGGATGATCCTTGTACAAATGCTGGTCGTGGTTCAAATTTGACGGAAGATGGTCATGTTGAATGTGATGCGAGTATCATGGATGGCGATTCAGGGGTATTTGCTGCTGTTGGGGCAGTCCCAGGTATCCTTTGCAAATAATGTTGCCTGTCGTATTTCACATTGGTATTTGTTTGAGTTCAAGCATCATTTCTAATTGATGTCATTAATTTGTCAAATGAATTTGTTGGTTTTAGACCAGGTGTGCGAAATCCCGTTCAAATTGCCGCTTCACTAATAAATGAACAAAAGTCAGGATCCTCATTGCTTGGTCGTATACCTCCGAGGTAATTCTGGAATCCTACTACTGCTGATGAGATGTCTGCCTATTGCTCCTGCTGCCACTCTTAAGCATATAACTTGTACTTTTAGTTCCATGCTCATGTCATTTTGTCAATTAAAGAATTTGTTTCTTCTAAATTGCTTTGCTATTGTGATTTGTGAACTTTGTCTATTGTATTAGTTGGCAACTTTCAAAGATTTTTTTTTTTTTTTTTTTTTTTTTTTTTTTTTTTGGGTGTTCTGTGCATTTAGTTATGCTCAGCATAGTTAGGATACTAAAATGCATTTGTAACATTCTCAGTTTCTAACTATGTATTTCTCGAACCCCTGTATTCCAAAAGCACTCTTCTATTTTACCTACATGTCATTCAGGGGTGTACTTCTTTAAGGCCCTTGCACATAAGTCTGGTTCTGCTTTTTCAAAAAGGTTACAGATGGGGTGGTTCTCTTCCTTTCTTCTCTCTTCTTCTATTTGGATTGTTTTGTGTTCTGTGTCTGTGTTCCCAGTATTTGCCAGGTCGTTTTCTAGTCTAAATCAGTGTTGATTCTGGCATTTGGTTTAATGCCCTCTCAGCTTTCTAGTTGGCGAAGGAGCACACAAGTGGGCCAAGTCTAAGGACTTCTGTTCGGATAACATGATCGAAGATGCTGAAAAGGTGCATGTCATCCCTGGAGTTGTTGATCTTTTGATTTTATACTAACCATGTTGGAGTTTGTTGATGAGTTAAATTTTCTGCTTTTATTCGTCTGACATGTATGTCGCTCCATTTGAAATCAGTGGCTTGTGACAGAGAGAGCTAAAGCACAATGGCAAAAGTATAGAGCAATGCTTGACCATGCTTCTAGCAGCAATTTTCAAGATAATGGTCACCTATCAGGTATTCTTCTCCATTGATCTGGATATATTAGCCATTAGGCCACTTTGCCTATATGATTCAAGCATGATGCTTGATGAAAAGTCTTACCAAGAACCAGAACTGTTGTTATTAATAGCTTTCTGTCCTAAGGTCAAGAATGAGACAATGTCAGTTCATCATTTTGCTTGGGTGAATTTGTCTATAACAACTTTAGGTTCCCTTGGTATTTGTTTAGGTTAATTAACATTCCACATCTTACTCATCCATTGTTGTATTCTTGTGAGCTAGATGCGGAGGGGAGTGCAGACCATGAGTCTTCCACAGGGGTAGCGATGGAAGACGATTTAATCACAGACACT
Source organism: Spergularia azorica (assembly GCA_038382645.1). Classification (NCBI taxonomy): domain Eukaryota; kingdom Viridiplantae; phylum Streptophyta; class Magnoliopsida; order Caryophyllales; family Caryophyllaceae; genus Spergularia; species Spergularia azorica. The sequence goes on from JBBYHQ010000008.1 coordinate 18,735,032, forward strand.
ATTGGAGTCGTTTGTGTTGATCATGCTGGACATATAGCTTCTGGGGCCTCTAGTGGAGGCATTGCAATGAAGGTACTGTATTGTTCACCGCCAATCTGACATGATAATTCCTTGTCTATTTTATTTGTCCCGATCTTTATTACACCTTCTGCATCAGAGAAGGAAATGGCAGATAATGAGACTCTCTTCCCTAATGATTGACATCTCTTTGAACTGGACTATTTGAATTGACTCATTTTACAATTTATTCTTTTGAAGCTGTGAGAAGATTAAACTATCTGGTTTTGAGTACTTGATTATTTGATAACTTCATTCTTATTAGGTAAGTGGGCGAGTAGGATTAGCTGCCACGTATGGCTCAGGTTGTTGGGCATCTACAAGAGGCCCCTTTGGAGCTCCTTTCATTGTGGGTTGTTGCACTACTGGAGCTGGAGAGTATCTGATGAGAGCTTTTGCCGCCAGAGAGTGCTGTGTGTCATTATCATTGTACTTCTCTGATCTCTTCCCTCTGCTGCTTTTATAATTGCTAGCAGTTGTCTAGCTTCGTGTTCTGGCTGTCTTATGTTTTGGCTATGAGGGGAAAGATCATTCACCTTTTTTTGATTAATTACCATAATCGTGCATCAGATCTCAAGCAGGTCCGGCATCTGCATGCATCAAAGTTCTACGCTCAGTTGTTCACGCCTGCAATCAACAGGGAACTGATGGAAGTGCTGGAATTCTCCTTGTCCAACCTGACGCTCCTTCTGTGGTAGGCACCTAATTCTTGAACAAATGTTTGGTTGATCTTCGGTACTTCTGGTTCTGGCTAAGCTCACTTAGTGTTTCTTATTCATCGCTGTAGGGCTCTGGGAATGCACCAAAGCTGGAAGCAGTTGAGATCGCTGCAGCATATTCAACCCAGTCATTTGGGGTAGGCTACTATGGTAGCTCTATGAAAAAGCCGAAGGTACTATACCCTAAATTTTGCAATCTTACAAATTCGCGCTTGCTCCGACATCTTTATTCTATAGTTTTGGTGGTTAAATGCGGATCCTTCTTTAATGTTTTAATCTCAGTTAAATAGTCAACATTGAACTGATGCGTTGGTTAATGCTTTTTACAGATCCTGCAAAATTCTCATTACTTTTGCAGGTTACAATTTTACGGAACAAGCAAAAGAACACAACTGGGATAGACCACTTTGAAGCCAAAATCAACGTAACAGAAGGTAGCAGCTAGAGAATCTCTGGCTTTTGCTAGGGGCCTTCATCTCTCGGCAACCATCGACATTCACCATAGATAACTACCGTATTTGTTGTCTTGAGTTTCATCTGCAGCCTGTGTGAAACAGTCAAATGAAAGCTCTAACTCAAGTCGGGAAAGGACGTTCAACAAGAGCCGCCAGAGGACACAACTAATTCGAGTTTTGCCATTTCAGTTTCCAGGAATCCCTTAATTCTATTATTCATAATTCTGTAACATACGATTTGGGAGTAATACTACCTGATTGGTCGGTTTTCTGATTTGTGAAAGAGAAAAAACTTTGATTCTTGACAATGTTCTGGGGCCTTATTGTGTACTTTCAAGTTTCAACAAGCGTTTGCTCTCTGGGCTCAGAATATGAGATTCGCATTATTTCTGAGATAAATTCACGACAACATCTGATGTTCTCTATTGCAAAATCAAAATGTAAAGAAGATTACGAGGTTATCGGTTAAAACCATGGCTAATTATAGTTGGGAGGGAACACATAATGGCCCAACTCCCAATCAATCGAGAGCCATGATGTTTATCTTAGATTGATGATTCTCACTCGTACAATGATCTCTGCCACGCCGCCTAAACTAAAATCAATTGCTAATTTGTCATTGGAAATTATGCACCCTTTTGGCCGAGCTGAGAGTGTTTGAAAGAAGCATTGCAATCGTCATTGGTCCAACACCTCCGGGAACTGGGGTGATCGCTGAAGCAACCTTGACAGCCTCTTCATAGCATACATCTCCAACTAGCCGATATCCTCGTGGGCTTTCTGCATCCTGTTGAGCAGATGGGCGATTCAGAAAAGATTAGACCATTTCTTAAGCTTCCAAGCAAACTTAATATGTATAAGGTACACTCTGTACCAATTTACATAGACAGCTACAATCATGGAGCACATGGAAAATGCAGTTCACGTTATAGAAACTAGAAAGCAATAAACGGAAAGGAAACGACTTACATCAATTGGATTGATCCCAACGTCAATGATAACAGCACCGGGCTTAATCCAGCTTCCTCTAACCATATTGGCTTGTCCGACAGCAGAGATGATAATATCTGCTTCTCTCGTGATTGCTTCAGGGTTTTTCGTTCTAGAGTGAACAATAGTAACAGTTGCGTCTTCCCTCTGCAAGATTAGGTTCCCTAAGATCAATATTTAGCAATAACAGATGGACTGTAGCAAGTGAAATTGGAAGGGAATGCTGTGAAAACAAGCAAAGAGAAAAATGAGATCAGCAAATGAACTTACTTGCAGCAGAAGAGCAGCTGGCATTCCAACTATGTTACTTCGGCCAATCACAACTGCTTTCTTTCCTTTTATTTCTACACCATATCTGCGTAGTAACTCTATGCATCCTTTTGGTGTACACGGAACAAACAACGGATCTCTGCCTCGCATCGCAAGGCGGCCAATATTCAAAGGGTGAAACCCATCAACATCCTTTTCAATTCCAACAGCATTCAACATTTTCTCCTCATTAATATGCTGCAAGGGGCAAAAGATAGAATTTCATCACCCAAACTATCAGAACTGTGAAGGGGTAATATCATAAAAGGGATTAGGGATTGATATTGAAAGCAGAAAACAAAAGGGAATAAACCAGCATATACAGGCATCCTAAACTCTCACAGCACCATGCTCGATGTAGTCCAGACAAACTAAGGAACTAGTTAAGTCTCCGAACTGATCAACTTACGGTCTCATGGAGACATATCACATAACCTATTTCTTTAGATGCGAAGAATTTTCGATTCTCAATTTCTTTTACCAAACAATTGTTGCTGAGAGTCTAAGACATAATATTGCGGTCGCTAAAACAGCCTGTTTAGCACCCTAGCAAAGAGATCTCAACGTTATATACACTATGTCAACATGCCATATATCATAACAAATAACAATAGCCAATAATTCATTCATTGGTCTATATCTCTCGAGCAAACTAACAGCAGAATAAGACTTCAGGGAGCAAAACAAAAACACTAGCACGAAAAGAGCCTTACAGAGGGAAGAGGCAATTGAACAAGGATTCCATGAACTGATGGATCCTCATTAAACTTGGAGATAGAGCTAAGCACTTCCTCCTCAGTTGAGTTTTCAGGCAAATGTGCTTCAAGCGAATTAATCCCGGCCCCATCACAGGCTTTCTTCTTGTTACGAACATAAGTGGCCGAATCCTTTCTATCCCCAACAAGGATAACAGCCAATCCAGGAACAACACCAATGGCATCCTTCATTCTTGTTATCTCTGCTGCTACCTCCTCCCTAATCTGTTTCGCCACTGACTTACCGTCAATCACTTTCGCAACACTATCCGCTTCCATTTTAGCTAAACACATAAAAATTGAGTGTCATCAAGTGCACATTTTCAGCAATGAACAATGGTACATGATCATCAGTCAAACTAATTTTTCTTCACAAAACATTATTTACCAAAGTAAATAAAGAAGTTAAAAAGTATAATCTACCCATAATAACAATTCATACCAATCAAATTGGGGGAAAAAAATCAAGATCGAAACTTTTTAACACAAACATCCACAAATACTCAAATGTAGCTACAAACAATGACACTAAACACCAAATTTACGCTACCCAGAGCTCAATTCAACACAACATTACTCACATAACCAAAAAAACAATGCAATTCAGTCAAATTATCACTAGCCCACCAAATGTTCGACGAAATGCCACAGAGAACAACATTAACAAAACCACAAAAGAATGAATACCCAGAATCTGAAATCAAACAATCATAGGATAAAATCAAGTGGGTACATGCAAATCATAGAAAAGTGAACCTGAGATGAGAGTTGAGGAAGCGTGAGCATGAAGAGATAGAGAAGGAAATAAAGTCCTTCTTGAGTGTTTAGGGAGGAGAGAGAAAGAAACGGAAGGTGAGAAGTGAAGAGGGTTAAGAGTTGCCCGGAATTTGTGGGTTGTGCGTGGAAGAAGACGCGCTGTTGTTGTTGATGAACAATCGGAGAATATCATGGATGCCATTTTTTCCCCTTTCTTTCTGGTTTGTGTTGGTCTGTTGCTGAGTACGTATTATTCACGCTTCAAAGTTAAGGACGGGGACGGGGTTTAGTTAGGGCTTTTGAACCGAACATACACTTCCAAGTAGGAGGAATAACTTCGCTCGTGAGTTCGGTTTTGGACGGGGTGGTATCGTATTCGGAGTTGCTTTATCACTAGAGTCACTTGAGCAAATCGGAAGCGATATTTTCTCTAATGGTGAGTAGTTTTTCAACCTACACGAGTATATCCAATGGTTGGGGCCTTGGGGGGCAACCTGCTAGCAAAGACCAAGCATATAAGTTGTCCCACGTAATTGGTGTTGCTCTAAGAGTGTTTTAAGTGGTGTTCTTTACACAATTACACCGGGTTGGGGAAGGAGAAAGTAATAAGAGGAATAATGTAAAGGAAAGAGAAAGCAAGAAGTTGGTATTAGTTCATACCGAGTTGGGGGGGGGGATATACATGGTCCCAATGGATACGGAGAGAAGTATAAAGTACGAGAGAGAAAATGAGTACCAAGTTACTTCGTAATAAGGTAGAAAATCATTTCGTTTTGTCTGTGAGATGATCACACAAAGTTGACATTGAGCAATGTAATATGAATTTGTGACACTATATTTTCATAACAAGTGAGACATGACAGCTCAAATCAAGTTGAGTTTAGCAATACCGATTATACGAAATGAACCAAATTAAGCTTGATTTTTTTTTCTTTCCAAATAATGAAATGAAATAATCTCGAGTCTACCGTATCATAAAAGAGTAAAACGAGGTCGAAAAAATCGATCTTTTGGATTGGTTAAAGTAAATAATTGGGCCTATCATATGAATGAAAAGTAGCCCACATAATATTGCCTGCGTACATTACTGCAGTCATTCGAAAAAAAAAAAAAAGTTTGAATTAATCGCCGGCAAAATTACACCGCCGGTGACACTTCATAATCAAGATCAAACTACCGATTTCCCCCAAATTCGAAACCCTAACTCGGTAACTCAGTAACTCAGTTTTCGTCAACATCACCTCAATAATTTTCTCTCTCTCCTCCAACAACATCATATTCCTGAAATTCAAAGGTAATAGTACAGTATATCTGCAAATTTAGTTTGAATTTTTTTATTAAGGTACATTGTTTAGGCTGATGAATTTCGAATTTTGTTGAAGTTTGATAAGTCGTGTTGTAGAAGGATCTGGAAAATGGCGGCGAAGCAAATGGAGGAGATACAGAAGAAATTGACAATGTTGAAATATCCAAGAGCAAATGCACCTGCTCAGTCTCTTCTCTTTGCTGGCATGGAGCGTTATGCTCTTCTTGAGTGGCTCTTCTTCAGGTTCGGAGTTGCAATTCCTCGATTTCGCCTTCGTTTTCGACAATTTCATCTGTTTGATTGTGTTCTATGATTGTGCATTTGTAGCTGGAATTTTGAATTTGTTGCTGTTGTATTTACTTGTTCTTGCTGTTTTACATTGAGAGACGTATGTTTCGATGTCTAGAAGTGATAGGATATGTGCTAATTTGCGTCGATTTGGAAACGAACGCTAAAGTTTAGAGGTTGATTGATTTGTGAATTGCGTGATGATCTATATTGTAATTCACCTCTGAGGTTTGATTGGCGAATGACGTGGCATTTTTCGGGATTTTAGTATGTAATTTATCGTTGGAGATGTAAGAGAACGCCTACATTGTGTATTGCCGTTAGATTATTGGAAATTTAAGACTAACCTTGGGATTGAAGGACAAAACGAGTAGTGTAAATTTTGTTAAGGAATCCTTGTTGTAGTTGAGTTTGCAATTTAACATCTCATTACACCGCTCTATGATGTTTTGATATTTTTTTTAAAAACAATGTTTGCTTGTCCTAGAGTTTGAGGAAGTTTCTTCCTGTTCGTGTGTTGTAGGCTGTTAGGTGACAAGTCACCCTTTTCTCAGCAAAATCTTCAAGGTGACGGTGTTGATCGTGATGAAGAGACTTCTCGCATTCAATGTATGTTTCATTTGGCCTTTTCATTGTATGATGCGTTGGAAATCTTTCTTGTATATTTTGTAGAATTGTTGTTCCAGTAGGTCAGTCATGATAAGTGTTTATGCTTGGTGCTGTGTAAGCGTTTCCACTTGTGACTTGAGAGCCCTTGTATGTCATTCAACTGAAGCTCTATTGTTTTATGAGGAAATTGCCCAAGTCATGGGAAAGAGATTGTTCTAGTTATCAATGTGTTATTTTATATATCCTCCTGAAAGGCGATTGAGCTCTCAGGTTTGGTTCATGGTAGTAACTCTACTGTACGTTTGTAGAAATATATGACAGACATGTCGTCTCAATAACGAATTTCAAAGTACGAACGAGATTAGATGAAGACTATATGTTGTCTTCATGGAGAGCTTGATGAACAGGCATGTGTAGGGATGTGCTGTATAGATCCTCAACGTGAGTATCGTGCCCCTCACAAGCTAATTACATGTCTAAAATCCGACTTTACATGTCACTTCTATGCCGTACATTGCATAGTAGCAACTGATGAAATGTTAAATCAGAAACAAGCCGTAACAGATGTTCTTTTCTTGGTTTGAAATGATACTGTGGCCCATTACTCTTTGTGTTCTGATGTTGTACTAGCTATGTAGCTATTCATTCATGAGAGCTTGGTAATGCATGTGACTTCCCATCATTTTACGTCAACATGAATTTGTGATTTCAGATTTGGCAGAAATTGCGAAGTTTCTTGGCATTACAACAACAATAGATACAGAGGTCATCCAAGTAAGTAAACTGCTAATATCTTTTTCTTCAGCATTTCCTGAATTTCCATCATGTGTGACTAGATTGGTATGGTTGAGCTGTGAAAACTCATTTTGTTGACACAACTACTTGCTGAGTAAATGACACAACAATTTAGTGTGGCTGGTTGTGAGCTTCTAGGGATGTTTTGGATGTCTTGCTAGATCAAGTTTTGTGCCTTATATACGGATTGGGCTTTGTTCTTGAGCACCATCTTTTGGGTATTAGTGTATTACACTATTACTCTTACGCTGTTGTATAGAGTCACATGTATGCAGCATAAAAGGAAGTTGGATGATATATTTTGATATGTGAAACCCATATGTATGAAGTTTTGTGCATGATGTGATTCTGTGATCCCATTCTGGTGGTGCTTGTTCATGTCCTGTAATTAGCAAACATACACGCAACTACGCAAGTGATATGGTTTCCTGGCTCTGGATCTATCAGTGATTTATTTTCCGTTGGTGATCATGTGTTTTTAAGCTTTACTCAATATCTCTACCATTTTAGGGTCGTGGAAGTTATGAAGATCGGACAGAAATGCTTAGGCTCATCGTTGATCTTGTTGAGGCCAGTATGTTTGCTGATAATCCTGATTGGAGGTAATTTAAATAATTTTCTTCATTGCTATTTACTTTATTGTTATCTGTTGATTATTTTATAAGTGTACTTGAGCAATGCTATTACGCACCATATGTAAGTTTTCGTCATGTCTGTATCGTTTCTTGACTTCCGTAATATGGTTTCTGTATTGTTTTGCAGTGTAGATGATCAGGTGACAAAGGACATACAATTGATTGATTCCATTGCTGAGAAACAAGCACAGATCTTTTCTGAAGAGTGTAAATTGTTTCCTGCAGATGTGCAGATTCAATCCATATATCCCTTGTAAGATTATTTCCTCTAATCAATGCTCTGTTCGGCAGCTATATTAATATGAAAAAAGCCCATAATGAATACTTGAAGCTGATTTTACAGGAACTAGAATCTGTTAAATGCAGTCAGTTCAAAATATTGAATCTGTCCTGACATTAAATTGAAAATTCTAGTTCATTAACTTGAAGTTGCCGCCTTTCATTAACCGATGACAGTTCCATTGCAGGCCAGACATTGTTGACCTGGAGTCAAAGATGTCAGAACTTTCAAAGAAGCTGCTGACTCTCCAACAAAACGTTGATGATTTGGCTTCAAAGGTATGTTGCTACAAAAACCAATCTTCATGACCAACATGTGGGCGCCGTTTTTTGAACCTATTTACCATATTCAAGTGCATTTGAATCTCAGTAAAAGTTAGCTTAAAGGATTTGCATTTTTAAATAGAAGCACGAGCTATTGTTAAAGCTAAACACATTCCCATGATGCTGACATAATGTTGTCGTTCTTAGTTTCTTTAATAAAAGGTTCTATTCTTCTCTAACTCTGGATGTCCATGGTGCGTAGTCTGGAGCTCGGTGATAAGTCACATCTTTCTTGAGGATAAACGCTGATTATTTTGTATTCTTATATCTGTTTAAACAGCCACTTATATAACATTCAGACTCATTAAGAATTTAAGATGCATACTTGTATTCTTGTAGTGCTTTGGATAGCTAACTAACAGGCGTAGGGAAACATACATCAGGTTTAGGATTAGAGAAATGCCTGAACTTGAAAATGTTTTGTTTTTTAAATGGATTCTATTGGATGCCATCTTTGGTCAATCATCTAAATAAAGCAGTTCTAGGATCAATTTGGTGCTAGTGCTGCAGAGTTGTACTGTTTTTTTGCCATTCATTCCGTCATATTTCCTACTTTTCTTAGTATCTAACCATGGTGGTCTTCTTTACGTTCTTGTTTCAGCATCCTTATAATCCAGATGAAGATTATGCAGATGCAGAAGCAAAGCTACGTTCACATTTGGAGTCGTTTCTGGAAACAGCCAGATCGTTCAACATTATTTACACAAAGGTTGGTGTTTATCCATTGTCCCTTTCAAATTAACCCCATGGCAGTGAGCTGATGATGCCTATTTTTGAAAGTTGCAGCAGACTTTGTTGTTGTTATGATTTTTGCTGTCATACTGGTTTGTTATCTTAACATAATCTAGTACTTTTCAACATCCTAATGATGGAAGAATTTGTTCTATCTGGTGCCATTTCAGTAATACACATTCCGTAATGACTAATATGTACTTCACTGGTTAAAGTAGCAACATTTTGGGGAAGGGACGTGGATCTGTCTAGAACTATCAGTTGCTTTGCCGGTTTGTTCTGTGGTTCTCTGGTGGTTTTGTTACATCTTATGAACATATAGGGGTGATGCCATCATGACATGTAGAATTCTTTATATTCAAGAACTCTTTCATATACAAGAAGTCCCATGCCTTCTCACCTTTTGCATCTGGGAAGTCGGATATGCAATATACAATTAGAGTTCTGTGGCACCAGTGTAAAATTCTTGGTGTTTTGATCAGTCTTCAATTTTAAATTGTAGGAGATACGCCCTTGGACACACATGATGGAGGTACCACAGCTTCATGGTTTTGGTCCTGCTGCAAATCGATTACTGGAGGCCTATAAAATGCTGTTGAAGGTACTATATCGTTGCATTTTTTTGTTCTTCTACAGAGCGCTACTAGCTAACAATTCTTTTGGGGTGGCAATGGTCTGAATAGGAGAGATCTTGGTGGACATAAAACGAGGGTGGTAGTGTATGGAATCTTTAATTTACACCCCTCGAATGTAAATGTTTCCCAAGCTTCTTTTTGCACCATTACCTGATAATTTGGTTTACTTGTGCAGTTCCTGGGGAATTTGAGGAGCCTTCGAGATTCACATGATACAGTGAAGGCAGGGTCATCCGAGACAGTAGGTGGCGAGCCTTCTTCTGTTGTGAGAATTATCTCAGAGTGTGAGTCTGCTCTCACATTACTAAATCGAGATCTTGGTATACTTTCGGCTTCTATTGCCCGTGAAAGAGGCGAGCTGACTTCATAGGGGGTATTAACAGAAAACCTTCCCCTTTTGTATTAACACAAGCCCACGCTCATGTATAGTCTGCTGTGGTTTTGATTCGAGTTTCTGAGTGTCCCGGGCATAGGTGGTGCATTTCATTATTGTATTGTGTTGATTTATTACATATAATGTAACTATGTAAGGTGCCGTAACCCCCATAAGGTTTGTATACAAATCTTCTGATTAATCCAAACCAATATTTCCAAGAAATTGTATTGTTACCCACCTATTAATCGTGTATGTTTCATGTCAAGCCTGAATATCGTTAGTGGGCGAGGCGGGTTAGTGGCATAATGTCATCATCATTAGTCGGTCTCATTCTCATAATTCCCTCACCGTGAACTTGATCGCAACATGGTTAACGTGAGAAGCTAACCTAACATAAGCAATGCCGTGTATCAGGAGAAGAAGAGCTAAGTAGTGAATATTCAAGACAAAATGTTTTTAACTTTTTCTCTTCTTTTGGAAGATACTTATACGAAGAACTGTGATCCACGAGTATCTTGCTCAATATGGTAAAGATCCCTACACGCACGCATATTCCTGATGCTACACACACATACAAACAAGATAAGGAAATAAACCACCAAAATGAGAAATTATAAAAATATGAAGATGGAAATTGCGAGAAAATGGTGAAATTAGATGTATTTACTTTTTACTTGAAAATATGATGATGTTTTTCTTATACGCAAATTTCAACGAAAATGATGTCCTACTAATTTGTCGATCTAAAATTTACGCTTATCTTGCGTCGAAAATCTGCATGGAACAAGCTCGTACCTGAACTAAATTGTTGGACATACGATATACTAAGAGATTGTGAAGAGTAGCTATATTGTTGTACCCAATTGTTTTCGAAGACACGATTGTCCCGACCTCCAAAAGCCTATACCCTGCACCCACAATCTCCTCTCGAAATAAGGTACCTTATTTTAACCTCGAGAAAACTCGAACAAGCCCGTAACAAAATATTAAATTATACGAGTAGTAGTTTTTTGGGTCAAAATATACAAAAATAATCAAAGAAAATAAAGGCGTCGTCCGTTATTACATGGTGGCAGTCCCTCTCGGGAACTGCAAGAGCCAAATTACAAAACATTCACAAAATTAAAACGACGATATAACTTATAATAATAAAAAGAAAAAAAAATTAAAATCCCCAGATATTTTTTTCTCTGATTATATCAGTTCTCCTCCATTTTCGAAAGAAATTTCCGCCATTGAAGCTTCCTCTACAAGCTCCCGACCTCCACAGTCCACTCACACATTATCACTTTTCATGTTGATCGGTAAAACTTATCCCCCTTTACTATTCCTCTATGCTTCAATTTTCACTCTCGTACTGCAATTTACTACTACTTATCAGTAATTTTCGTAGCTTTAATTTTATTGATTGTTCGTTAATTTAGGGTTTATTATCGGAAATTTGAGTTGATTTTTGGATGATTTTGTTGATTTTGATTGAGTTTGGTTGGTGAAAGTGTGTTTAAGAAGTTTCAATTTTGTTGTTTAAGCAGGTGGTATTGTGCTTTGGTCAACGGTTAATTGACGGTGTTTTGGAGTGATTGTGTGGTAAAATGGACGTAGGTGTTAGTTTTAAGCAGTCTAATTTTGTTCATGGGGAGCGGTATGGGGTTTCGGATTTTCTTCGCCCGAAATTGGGGGGTAGAATCAGTGTGTTAGGGTGTAAATTTCGGGGAAATGTGCGGCCTGTTACTAGAATGTATTTTTCGAGAAATGTGAGGAGAGGTGGCGGTGGTAATGGTTGTTCTATGTCGAATGTGCCTTATGTTTGGGGTTCAGGGACGAGAAAGGGGAAGGTATGTGGGAGTGAATTTGGAAGGGCGAGTTTAGTAGGAGTAGTTCTGTGCCAGGGTAATGATTCGGTAGTTTATATTGATGGGAATGGTAGGAGTTTAGAGGTAGGTAAAGATTTGGAGGAAGGGAGTTCATTGGAAGATGATGGTGGTCTTGCTGTGGAATCGAAGAGTTCTGGAGGAGAGAAGAGTGATAAGGAAGATGAGGAGGCAGTGAGTGTGGCAGCCAATGTGGAGGAGTTGAGAGATATGTTGCAGAAGGCGTGCAGGGAATTGGATGTTGCACGGCTGAATAGTACTATGTTTGAGAAGAAGGCACAGAATATTTCGGAAGCTTCCATTGCGTTAAAGGATCAAGCGCAAAATGCTAGGGATGCTGTGGATAGTGCGTTTCAAAAGATTGAAGAAGTTGTAAACCAAGAAATAAGTGCTAGAGAAGCTGTTCAGAAAGCGACAATGGGGCTCTCGTTTGCGGAGGCAAGGCTTCAAGTAGCCCTGGAATCTGTAGCTGCTGCCAGGACAAAGAATGTTCGTGGAGAAGTCTCTTTGGTGAGTGACTCCGAAAATGATGGTAAGGAGGAATTTATCGACCTGTTAAGAGAAGAAGAAGAAGGCTTACAATTTGCTCAAGCGGAGATTCAGGAGTGCAAGGCTGGTTTGGTGAACTGTGAAGCAGAGTTGACACGACTACAGCGTAAGAAAGAAGAGCTGCAATTTGAGGTAGACAGATTGAATGAGGTTGCTGAGCAGGCACAGGTAAATGCACTGAAAGCAGAGGAGGATGTTGCTAATATAATGCTTTTAGCGGAGCAGGCTGTTGCTTTTGAGATCGAGGCTGCACAACGTGTGAATGATGCTGAGATTGCATTGCAGCGAGCTGAAAAGCTTCTTTCTCTTTCCCAAGCTGGTACCATGGATGCTACTGATAATGAAGATCCGACTGCTCAGGAAGAGTTTCCTGTTGAAGGACCTTTCTGTACATTGGATAGTAGGGATGCGATGATTGAAGGTGCTTCTTTAGCAAGCAAACCTCTATTGGACAGCCCGCTGGATAAAACTAGCCCTAGTGAAGATGGCCTTGTTTCTGGTGATGTAAGTGATAAGGAAAGTGGGAAATCGGTTATGGAGGCCACCAAAGATGCTGATATAGAAGTAGAAAAAGTGAAGAGCGTTGTGCAAAGCAAGAAGGCAGAGGGATCAAAGGATGGATCCCGGGAAAGTTCTTCTAGTACGACGCCAAAGCCACAGCTGAATAAGTCCTCACGTTTCTTTTCGGCATCATTCTTTTCATTTGCAGCGGATGGAGAAGAGTTCACACCCGCCTCAATTTTTCATGGCGTCATTGACTCTGCAAAAAAGCAAATGCCAAAACTGATAGTTGGACTATTGCTTCTTGCAGCAGGGTACGTTGCAAAATTATCTGATTTTATTTTGTCTGAATGCAACATGCTTTGAGACTTTGAGTTCTTGGCACATGATTATAAACCAACAAAAGGCCAATGCTAAACATTTCTCACATATTCAACAACCTTGCATTACCCCTGTTTTCGTTGATCATCCTGTTTCTCGACCTATTACTGCGCTTGATTAATGAAAGTTTTTTGCAAGCCTCGTCTTACTGGACTAGGCGGCTCGTGAAGATAATGTATTAAGGTGTCCGCTCAAAATATGAAAAGTAGTTAGTAGTTAAGGCATTGATCATGCTAATCATGCACCACATATTCTTTATATATTACAGATACCCAGAAGGGGACATTAAGTAATCTATTCCCGGACTGTGTAACAGTCTATCTACCATTTGAAAGAGTTTTCGAAATTAAGAGCTATTTAAATTGTCCACTCAATGTACTTTCTTTCAACTTTGTTGTTTACTAACAGGTACATCTAAAGGTGTTTGTGTACTGTTGCTTATATGAGTTACATTCATGTTACCTTTTTTAACTAGGTATATAATTACAGGGTTGTGTTACCTGTTTTAACTACATATGTGATTACAGGGTCACATATTATTCTAACCGAGCAGAGAAAGGTGCCCTGCTTCTTCAGCAGCCAGATGCAATAACTACCAGTGTTGAAGAAGTTCATTCAAATGCTAAACCCCTGATTCGCCAAATTCAGAAACTTCCTAAGACATTAAAGATGCTAATTGAGAAGATTCCTCATCAAGAGGCATGTGCATCCTTTTGGCCTATCTCATTTATAAAGTTGTTGTCTTGTCCATTTAAATTTTGTTTCTGGGTTACTTGTTCTCCATCTGATGCATGTGTTTTGATCTTTCGTTCTTTTTCATTTTCTCCTTAGATAAATGAAGAGGAAGCATCATTGTTTGATGTGCTGTGGTTGTTGCTGGCAAGTGTGATATTTGTACCTATTTTCCAAAGACTCCCTGGGGGTAACTACTAACCACAATATAGTTCTGTAGCTCTATAATTTCGAATTGTATGAAGACCACAGGGTGTTTTCTTAACTTCTTTTTTGTGTGTCTATCATCTTCAGGAAGTCCTGTTCTTGGTTACTTGGCTGCTGGCATCTTGATTGGTCCATATGGCTTTTCCATCATTCGTTATGTTCATGGCACTAAGGCGATTGCTGAATTTGGTGTTGTCTTCTTGCTGTTTAATATTGGTCTTGAGGTATATGCAAATTTTAAACTCAGAGAAAGTAGTTATATTATTAGATATTGTACCATACCCAAGACAATTGTTCAACATCTGATTCTTCTGGGCAGCTCTCTGTTGAAAGACTAAGCTCCATGAAGAAGTATGTTTTTGGGTTAGGCTCTGCTCAGGTAATTCGGAATAGCTTTGTGTTACCATAGTTATGTTGAATATGCAGCTGCTTGGTGTATTGTAGAACACCCTGCTGACTATTTGGGATGTCTATGCAGGTTATGTCAACAGCTGCAGTTATTGGCTTGATTACCCACTTTGTTTCAAAGCAGGCAGGTCCTGCAGCAATTGTAATTGGGAATGGATTGGCATTGTCTTCGACTGCTGTAGTTCTGCAGGTAGCATTTGAAAGAGTTGGTTCTTGGTTTTTGTTACTGCCCTTATTTCATATAATTTCTGATGAGTTTTTGTCAACATAGCATCCTCTCAGCATTAATTATCGAATTTTCTATCACTTTCTTTTGGATTTGCCCTAGGTAGTTAGCTAGTTTGCTAAAAACAATGCCATGGAGTACCCCTTTTCTTGTAAATCATGTTTGTTCTTTGTCTTTAGTGAAATGGTGATACAAAATTGGGAAACACAGCTAGAAGCCTAGAGTAGTTGTTTTCACTTCATGTATCATTTCTGAGTTTATTGGTTTAAAGCACCATGCACCATCCCGTTATCAGGTTTCGTAGTTGGAAAGGATGCAAAAGAGGGTATTGACTTCTGGGCTCCAATTTCAATAGATCTTTAAAGACCCTATTAAATTAGAAATATTTTGAGGGGAAAAAACACAATATTCTCAGGTTGCAACTGTATTTGGCGTACTAAGTTATGTATTTTACCCGCCAGACATGCTTTGGTAATGGTTATGACCGTCTTCTGATTTTTTGAACATCATCAACAGGTGTTGCAGGAGCGTGGTGAGAGCACTTCTCGGCATGGGCGTGCAACATTTTCAGTATTGCTTTTCCAGGTAGAATTTTCAAACTAGTTATCTGTTAGAAGACAGTTATGGTATGGTAGTTCAGCTTTCATCAACCTGCGTTGGACGTTAAATTAAGATTACAACGGGTGACCCCTGGTTTTGTGTTGGTGGGAGCTAGGAGTCAGTGTGGGATTTGCATTTGATGAGAAGCTCTTTGTGAGCCAAGGAGCTGAATGTTGTAGCCGGTTATAGTGTGCCTGTGTGTGACTAGCCCACGATTCTTCTAGTTTGAAGCTTCGAACAGATATAATATGCTTGATCCAAGATTAATTGATGTGTGTCTCATATGTAGATGGTTCCAGTCTTCAGTTGTCCATTAATGAGCTTAACATCATCTTATTTCTCTTGCCCCACTTGATGTAACTACTTGTTTACTGCTTGATTTTCGATGTCCAGGATTTAGCGGTGGTGGTTTTGTTGATCCTCATACCTCTTATTTCACCAAATTCATCAAAAGGCGGGGTAACGTTTTTTCTACAACTCTTGTCTAAACTCCAAAGTTGTTCTGCACTTTTGTTGGATATTACTTTGAAGTGTTTTCAAACGGACTAGGGAAGAGCCATCTGGGGCCCGCATAATGTGCCTTGCCGTATCAGGTTGATGTTTGCTGCTTTTTCCAGGTTGGTTTTCAAGCTATTGCAGAAGCTTTAGGATTGGCTGCTATCAAGGCAATGGTTGCCATCACTGCTATTATTGCTGGTGGGCGCTTGGTAAGTGGTTGGGGTACATATTTGCAGCCATTTTTATTGTTTGCACTCCAGTGCCTTTTCTCATCAATTCAAGTAGACTCTTATAGCTTACCTCCTTGATTCTATGAATGAATTATACTGTGAGTAAAAGAGGACATAAAAGTTTATTTACTGATTTACACAGGTTCTTACTAATGTGTTTGTAATTTGTACTATTGCAGCTGCTTCGGCCAATTTACAAGCAAATAGCAGAAAATCAGAATGCTGAGATATTTTCTGCCAACACACTTCTTGTCATTCTGGGAACCAGTCTACTTACAGCTAGGGTGGGTGTGCATCTCATTTTGGATTATGATTCTTATGTCTTGCCTAGTTGAGGGCTTGTTAGTAATTGATGCTTAAGAATTTGAGGCATGTTAATAATGTTATGCGCATTGGCGTATGTCAAAGGGCAATCTAATCGTGTATTTGTTTCTCTCAGGCTGGTCTATCGATGGCACTAGGAGCCTTTTTGGCTGGTTTGCTGCTTGCAGAAACAGAATTCTCATTGCAGGTTGAATCTGATATTGCACCATATCGTGGCCTTCTGTTGGGACTCTTTTTCATGACGGTAGGTATCATAATACATGGCTTACCAGCAATTATAATTTTTCTTTTTGTGGAGAACGTGTAACCTCTTAGTCATTAGAAGGTACCTAGCTTTCTACTTGTTTGCTAATCATGACTTGATTAACTTTAAGCTTTCAGATGTGTCTCTTTACTTTATGCATTATTTTTTTTGGTCTTTGGGAAGTTTTGGGGCTCTTAAGTGAAGGCCTGGCTCCCGAAAAAAGGACCCTTCATCGTCAAGGTTGCTACTTGTATATTTATGGTAGTCCGTAGATGTTGTGCTCTTTTTTTTTTACCTGGTCCTATAGGAGCATGAATTTCTTATGGAACCACATACCTGTCGCGGATGGTCTTATTCATTGCATGTTCTATCAGTTGGCATATGTTTAAAATGGGTGGCTGTACTGTTAGTCTCTGGGTCTCATCTCTGTGTTGAGATTGTGATTTATGGTACCCTTGACGTGTATTTTCAGGTAGGAATGTCTATTGATCCGAAGTTATTCATCTCAAACTTCCCAACAGTGATGGGCACTCTGGCTCTTCTAATTGTGGGAAAGACAGCTTTGGTCGCTTTAGTTGGACGAATTTTTGGTGTGTCAACCATATCTGCAGTCAGAACTGGACTTCTTCTTGCCCCTGGTGGAGAATTTGCATTTGTTGCATTTGGTGAAGCTGTGAATCAGGTACGAATCTTTTATAGCGCAGCTGGTATAGGTCCTTGCATATCTTTTCACTGATTAAACTTCAAATCATGTGATCAGAAACTACAAAACAAAAGATGAGTAACACTACATTATCCAGAATATGAGGAATTGTCTTTTAGAACGGCCAGTTAGTCTGCTGATCTGTGTACTGTCAATCTGCAGGGAATCATGTCTCCTCAGTTGTCGTCTTTACTGTTCCTTGTGGTTGGGATCTCTATGGCTCTAACTCCATGGTTAGCGGCTGGAGGCCAGCTGCTCGCTTCTCGATTTGAGCTACATGATATGAGAAGTTTATTGCCTGTAGAGAGTGAGGTATGCTCATTTGAGTTCTTTATTTTCTTCTATTGGATTCTGTACCACACAAAGTAGCCAGATTTTTGTTTGTTTTGCTTGCAAGTTCTTACACAAATCTAGGATATCTTCTTTTCTGTATGGACTTTTAGTTTTAGTCTGCTTTCGTGTTTGTGTATTCAATTTGAGCAGTGATAACATGCCTTCGTCTGTGAAATGCCGGATAATGAAACATCAATGATCTAAGCTCAGTCATGAATACCACTAAATTTGAACGTTTTTTTTAAATAATGCTTTTAATTAAAGTATTTCAAGTTTTGGGTGCGGAATGAAAATATTTGCACGAAATGGGT
>JBBYHQ010000008.1:18753269-18786880 GCA_038382645.1 Spergularia azorica
TTTGCGGAGGCAAGGCTTCAAGTAGCCCTGGAATCTGTAGCTGCTGCCAGGACAAAGAATGTTCGTGGAGAAGTCTCATTGGTGAGTGACTCCGAAAATGATGGTGAGGAGGAATTTATCGACCTGTTAAGAGAAGAAGAAGAAGGCTTACAATTTGCTCAAGCAGAGATTCAGGAGTGCAGGGTTGGTTTGGTGAACTGTGAAGCAGAGTTGACACGACTGCAGCGCAAGAAAGAAGAGCTGCAGATAGAGGTAGATAGATTGAATGAGGTTGCTGAGCAGGCACAGGTAAATGCACTGAAAGCAGAGGAGGATGTTGCTAATATAATGCTCTTAGCGGAGCAGGCTGTTGCTTTTGAGATTGAGGCTGCACAACGTGTGAATGATGCTGAGATTGCATTGCAGCGAGCTGAAAAGCTTCTTTCTCTTTCCCAATCTGATATCATGGATGCCACTGATAATGAAGATCCTGCTGCTCAGGAAGAGTTTCCTGTTGAAGGACCTTTCTGTACATTGGATCGTAGGGATTCGATGATTGAAGGTGCTTCTTTAGCAACTAAACCCCTATTGGACAGCCCGCTGGAGAAAACTAGCCCTAGTGAAGATGGCGTTGTTTCTGGTGATGTAAGTGATAAGGAAAGTGGGAAATCGGTTATGGAGGCCACCAAAGATGCTGATATAGATGTAGAAAAAGCGAAGAGCGTTGTGCAAAGCAAGAAGGCAGAGGGATCAAAGGATGGGTCCCGGGAAAGTTCTTCTAGTACGACGCCAAAGCCACAGTTGAAAAAGTCCTCACGTTTCTTTTCGGCATCATTCTTTTCATTTGCAGCGGATGGAGAGGAGTTCACACCCGCCTCAATTTTTCATGGCGTCATTGACTCTGCAAAAAAGCAAATGCCAAAACTGATTGTTGGACTATTGCTGCTTGGAGCAGGGTATGTTGCAGATTTATTTGATTTTTATATCTGAATGCAACATGCTTTGAGATTTTGATTTCTTGGCACATGATTATAAACCAACAAATGGCCAGTGCTTACCATTTCTCACATATTCAACAACCTTGCATTATCCCTGTTTACTTGATCATCCTCTTTGTCCACCTATTACTGCGCTTGGTTTATGAATTTTTTTTGCGAGGCTCGTCTTACTGGATTAGGCGGTTCGTGAAGATAATGTTTTAACGTGTCCGAAATATAAAACGTAGTCAGTACATAAGGCATTGATTCATGCTAATCATGTACCACATATTCTTTATATACTACAGAAACCCAGAAGGGGACGTTAACTAATCTATTCCCGGACTGTGTAACGGTCTATCTACCATTTGAAAGAGTAATTAAAATTAAGAGCTATTTAAATTGACCACTTAATACACCTTCTTTCAACATTTGTTGTTTACTAACAGGTACATCTAAAGGTGTTTGTGTACCGTTGCTTTTATGAGTTATTACATTCATGTTACCCATTTTGAGTAGGTATATGATTACAGGGTTGTGTTACCTGTTTTAACTACATATGTGATTACAGGGTCGCATATTATTCTAACCGAGCAGAGAAAGGTCTGCTTATTCAGCAGCCAGATGCTATAACTACCAGTGTTGAAGAAGTTCATTCAAATGCAAAACCCCTGATTCGCCAAATTCAGAAAATTCCTAAGACTTTAAAGATGCTAATTGAGAAGATTCCTCATCAAGAGGCATGTGCATCCTTTTAATCTATCTCATTTATAAAGTTCCTGTCTTGTCCTTTTAAAATTTGTTTCTGGCTTACTTGCTCTTTGTCTGATGCATGTGTTTTGATCTTTCGTTCTTTTGTATTTTCCTCCATAGATAAATGAAGAGGAAGCATCATTGTTTGATGTGCTGTGGTTGTTGCTGGCAAGTGTGATATTTGTACCTATTTTCCAAAGACTCCCTGGGGGTAACTACTAACCACAATATAGTTCTGTAACTCCTTTATTTCAAATAATACAACAGGGTGTTTTCTTGACTTCTTTTCTTGTGTCTGTCATCTTCAGGAAGTCCTGTTCTTGGTTACTTGGCTGCTGGCATCTTGATTGGTCCTTATGGCTTTTCCATCATTCGTTACGTTCATGGCACTAAGGCTATTGCTGAATTTGGTGTTGTCTTCTTGCTGTTTAATATTGGTCTTGAGGTATATGCAAATTTTGAACTCAGAGAAAGTAGTTATATTTTTAGATATTGTACAATACCCAAGACAAATTTTCAACATCTGGTTCTTTTGGGCAGCTCTCTGTTGAAAGACTAAGCTCCATGAAGAAGTATGTTTTTGGGTTAGGCTCTGCTCAGGTAATTCGGATTAGTTTTGTGTTACTATAGCTATGTTGAATATGCTGCTGCTTGGTGTACTGTAGAATACTGCTGACTTTTGGGATGTCTATGCAGGTTATGTCAACAGCTGCAGTTATCGGCTTGATTACCCACTTTGTTTCAAGGCAGGCAGGTCCTGCAGCAATTGTAATTGGGAATGGCTTGGCATTGTCTTCGACTGCTGTAGTTTTGCAGGTAGCATTTGAAAGAGTTGGTTCTTGGTTTTTGTTACTGCCCTTGTTTCATACAATTTCTGAAGTGTTTTTGTGAACATGTATGCATGCTGTCAACATTAATTTATCTAATTTTCTATCGTTTGCTTTTGGATTTGCCCCAGGCATTCGCTAGTTTGCTAAAAACAATAACATGGAATACCCTCTTTTTTTTTTAATATCATGTTTGTTCTTTGTCTTTGGTGAAATGGTGATACAACATTGGAAAACACAGCTAAAGCCTAGAATAATTATTTTCAGTTCATGTATCATTTCTGAGTTTATTGGGTTTAAAGTACCATGCATCATCCCTTTATCGGGTTTTGTAGTTGGAAAAGATGCAATTCATGCAAAAGAGGGTATTGAATTCTGGGCTCCATTTTCAATATAACTTTTAAGACCAGGCTATATTAGAAATATATTGAGGGGGGAAACACAATATTTTCAGGTTTCTTCTGTATTTGGCAGACTAAGTTATGTCTTTTACCATTGAGACATGCTTTGGTAATGGTTATGAGTTATGACCATCTTCTATTTTTCTGAACATCATCAACAGGTGTTGCAGGAGCGTGGTGAGAGCACTTCTCGGCATGGGCGTGCAACATTTTCAGTATTGCTTTTCCAGGTAGATTTTTCAAACTAGTTATCTATCAGAAGACAGTTATGGTATGGTAGTTCACCTTTCAGCAACCTGCGTTGGACGTTGAATTAAGATTCCAACGGGTGACTTCGGGTTTTGTGTTGGGGGGGAGCTAGGAATCAATGTGGGATTTGCATTTAATGAGAAGCTCTTTGTGAGCCAAGGAGCTGAATGATGTAGCCGATTATAGTCTGCCTGTGTGTGTTAAACTGGCCCACGACTCTTCTAGGTTGAAGCTTCAAACAAACATAATATGGTTGATCCAACATTAAGTGATGCATATCTCATATGTAAATGGTTCCAGTCTTCAGTTGTCGATTAATGAGTTTAACATCGTCACATTTCTCCTGCCTCACTCTATGTAACTACTTGTTGACTGCTTGATTTTTCGTTCTCCAGGATTTAGCTGTGGTGGTTTTGTTGATCCTCATACCTCTTATTTCACCAAATTCATCAAAAGGCGGGGTAACACTCTTCTAGAACTCTTGTCTAAACTCCAATGTCGTTCTGAACTTTGTTGGATATTACTTTGAAGTGTTATCAAAATGAGTAGGGAAGAGCCATCTGGGGCCCGCATAATGTGGCTTGCCGTATCAGGTTGATGTTTCCTGCTTTTTCCAGGTTGGGTTTCAAGCTATTGCAGAAGCTTTAGGATTGGCTGCTATCAAGGCGATGGTTGCCATCACTGCTATCATTGCTGGTGGGCGCTTGGTAAGTGGTTGAAGTAGATTTTTTGCCGCCATTTATATCGTTTGTACTCCAATGCCATTCCTCATCCATTTCAAGTAGACTCATGTAGCTTTCCTTCTTGATTCTATGAATGAAATATACTGTGAGTTAAAGAGGTAAAAAAAATAATTTTACTGATGTACGCAGGTCTTGCACTTGTTAACATTACTAAAATGGTATAAGGTGTTCTGTAGCATTACACTGAGTGATTAAATGTAAATTATTTGATGTGTGGGGTCATTGTTGATCTAGATCGAAACAGCCTAAAGTGTCCTGTAGCATTTCACTGAGGTATATTCCATTTTCATGGTCTGTGACTCTGTCCAAATAAAGGTATATTTTGTTGTGTTGGACAGATCATGAAAATAGATTTTTTTCTTCTTAATGTGGTACATATATTTGGGTTTGTTCTTTGGTGTCTACAATACAATTTTGTCAAACATTTAAGAAGATTTACAGTATCTTACTAATGTGTTTGTAAATTGTACTATTGCAGCTGCTTCGGCCAATTTACAAACAAATAGCAGAAAATCAGAATGCTGAGATATTTTCTGCCAACACACTTCTTGTCATTCTGGGAACCAGTCTACTTACAGCTAGGGTGGGTGTGCATCTCGTTTTGGATTATACTCATATAGTCTTATGCCTTGGCTAGTTGAGGGCTTGTTAATAATTGATGCTTCATAATTGAGACATGTTAATAATGTCAAGTGCAACAATGTGGGGATGGGGACATTATGATGTTGAGTTTTGAATTATGCACATCGGTGTATGTCAAAGGGTAAACTAATTGTGTTGTTACTGTCAGGCTGGTCTATCGATGGCACTAGGAGCCTTTTTGGCTGGTTTGCTTCTTGCAGAAACAGAATTTTCATTGCAGGTTGAATCTGATATTGCACCATATCGTGGGCTTCTGTTGGGACTCTTTTTCATGACGGTAGATATCATATTACATGTCTAATCAGCTGTTATAATTTTTCTTTTTGTGGAGTGTAACTTCTCAGTGATTCAAAGGTCCCTAAAGCTTTCTACTTGTTTGCTAATCATGACTTGATTAACTTTAAGCTTTCAGATGTGTCTTTATTTCATGCACTTCTTATTTTTTAAAGTCTTTGGGTAGTCTTGGGACCCATATGTGAAGGCCTGGTTCCCGAAAAAGTACCCTTCTTCTTCAAGGTTGCTACTTGTATCTTTGTCATAGATGTTGTGCTCTCTCTTTTGACCTGGTCCCGAAGGAGCATGAAATTTGTATGGAACCACATACCTGTCGCGGATGGTCGTATTCATTGCATGTTCTACCAGTTGATATATATTCTAAAATGGGTGGCTGTACTGTTGTCTCTGGGTCTCACCTCTGTGTTGAGTTTGTGATTTATGGTACTCCTGACGTGAATTTTCAGGTAGGAATGTCCATTGATCCGAAGTTGTTCATCTCAAACTTCCCAACAGTGATGGGCACACTGGCTCTTCTAATTGTGGGAAAGACTGCTTTGGTCGCTTTAGTTGGACGAATTTTTGGTGTGTCAACTATATCTGCAGTCAGAACTGGTCTTCTTCTTGCCCCTGGAGGAGAATTTGCATTCGTTGCATTTGGTGAAGCTGTGAATCAGGTATGAATTTTTAATAGCACAGCTGATATAAGCCCCTTGCATATCTTTTCACTGTTTAAACTTCAAATTATGTGATCAGAAACTACAAATCAAAGATGAGAAACACTAGATTATCCAGAATATAAGGAATTATCTTTTAGAATGGCCAGTTAGTCTGTTGATCTGTGTTCTACTCAATCTGTAGGGAATCATGTCTCCTCAGCTGTCATCTTTACTTTTCCTTGTGGTTGGGATCTCTATGGCTCTAACTCCTTGGCTAGCTGCTGGAGGTCAGCTGCTAGCTTCTCGATTTGAGCTACATGATATGAGAAGTTTATTGCCTGTAGAGAGTGAGGTATGCTCATTCGAATTCTTTCTTTTCTATTTATTGGATTCATACCACAAAGTAGCCAGATTTTTGTTTGTTTTGCTTACAAGTTCTTACACAAATCTAGGATATCTTCTTTTCTTTATGGACTTTTAGTTTTAGTCTGCTTTTGTATTTGTGTATTCGCCTTGATCAGTGATAACATTCCTCCGTCTGTGAAATGACGGATAATGAAATATCAATGAAATTGAACAACACCTATAAGCTCAGTCATGAATACTACTACTGTATTTTTTAACAGGAGAACATTTGCTTCATAGTAGATTTGAAAACAATGATTGGAAATGTTGGCAATCATTTGAAATTTGTCATTTGAGATTGTGGTATTCAATTACAAATCATTTGTTTGGGAAAGTATAGAATTTGCAAATGAGGGGGTTTGGGAGTGGTATTTGATTTACACATGAAAGAATTAGTTTCAAATTCTATGGATTTGACACAAATCCAAATTCTCAAATTTTTAGGATTGCCAAACATGTGCTTTGGGTAAAATTTGGATTTGAGATTGAAATCCCCATTCCCAAACACCATGTAGTAGGGAAAATAAACACCCGGGTGTAGTAGGAATAGTGAAGCAAATGTGCACAAGGTGTTACGAAAATGTTATTACATTTGCTCTGTGTCAAACATTTATCCCAAGAAGTAACTGTATCTCACTTTATAAACTAAAGTTGCCATATGACTTGAGGTTTCTTGTTCGTTTGAGAAATCTATTATGTATTGACCAGCCAATTTCATAAGGGCTTGATTTTATCCCTGCCCTTATAATGTTTCTAGCATAATAAAACTTACTTATTTGTTTTTCCTTTTGCCAAGTCATGGTTAAGAATCTAGACTCCCGCCTTGTTGGCTTGGTCATGATTTCTACTGTAGAATATTATGTAATAAGTACTGCTATCACCTAGTACAGAAGTTTACATTTGGTCATGTCTTGCTTGTGGTGTTGTTTTCAGACTGATGATCTGCAAGATCATATTATCATCTGCGGATTTGGACGTGTAGGCCAGGTACGATAGTAGCAAATAAATTTTGTGTTTACGATAAGAATTTTCTGTTCATAACCTCATATACTGTATGTAAATTTAGCCTGCCATTCAAGTGTTTACTTATCCTGCTTGTTGCAGATCATTGCCCAGCTTCTTTCTGAGCGGTTAATACCATTTGTCGCCCTTGATGTGAGAAGGTACTGCTTTTACTTCTAGCCTTCCTTTTATATCTGGATGACACATTCCTTGGTTTGTAATTGTATTGACCTAGAAACCATTTTCAAGGAAAAAAAAAAAAAACAAATTGAACAAAGGGTGTGCGCAGAAAACATCGTCATCAATACTTACCAATAGGTTCTAATACCTACCTTTTGTTTTCTAACGAGTGGACGCTTTGTGTGCTTATTTAAAACTTTCCTGCTAGTATGTATTACTGATAAAGTGGGCTCAAAAACTAATGTATCAATAAAGTTCCCAGTTTCTTCTGACACCTATGTGAAAGCTTCACTTAGCTTCTGATTTATCATCTTTTTGGTTTCAACCAGCCATATAAGTATCCGATATTTTATATCTTCTGGTCTTTGGGTAATTGTTTGCTTCGGGAATAGTTTTGTCATATTGTTCATGGTCTCAGTGTCATAATGCTTACCCCCAAAAGTATCTTAATTCTTATTTTATCTATGACTTTCAGTGATCGGGTTGCTGTTGGTCGTGCACTTGATCTTCCTGTATATTTTGGAGATGCTGGAAGTCGCGAGGTAAAACCAAGCTGATAAAGTTCTTGACATGTGATCCTTGTCTGATGTGTTTAATTCTCTCTTTTAGGTACTTCATAAAGTTGGAGCTCATAGGGCTTGTGCAGCAGCCGTTACCTTGGACACTCCTGGGGCAAATTATAGAACTGTTTGGGCTTTAAGCAAAAATTTTCCCAATGTGAAAACATTTGTTCGCGCTCATGATGTTGATCATGGTCTTAATTTGGAAAAGGCTGGCGCAACTGCGGTATGATGTTGAGCTTTATTGCCTGTTTCAGATTTCCATTCACCCCACTTATTCTGCAAAAAAGTAGCTTGTATTTTTGGAGTCAGGAAAATATATTTGTTTTCTGGACACTCGATTTGGAATTTCCCTTATAGACTTATACTTCCTGAGCTAAGATCAAAATTATCAATTGATTGTAAAGAACTCAAATTCAGAAAATCAATTTGTTGGTTGGTAGATTATGTGGGTGTGCCAATTATCCGGACGTAATTGATAGTATCAGTTTTCACACATATTTTGTGGTACAAAATATATACGGCTCATTTTATATGTCTAGGTTGTCCCTGAGACTCTGGAACCAAGTTTACAGCTGGCAGCTGCAGTTCTTGCACAGGTATGCCTTACATTGATTTTGCTCTAAAAGCGTTGGTCGTGGTGAATTGTCTCATATATCATATTAGCTTAATCCCAGCAATGACCGAGTAATGGAATGGTGATTTTTTAATTTGTATCTTTTTGCATGTAGTAGTAAAACTTTACAGAGCAATGCCTACCTTCTGTTTTATTTCGGAGAACCAGTGTTCTCTGACCTGAATCTCTAACTGGAATTATAGTATAGTAGCGCACTTTTGTCAGTTTGTGCCATTTGAACAATCATCCATATGCAGTCACCTTGGGCTTTGTCACTAATCAGCACAATGCGCAAAACATTTGTCACTGGTGACTAGCTCAGTTACAAGACTGAATCTACATATCTCGCTGCCTATGCTCATTCACATTTGTACGCAATCAGCATGTATGTCTAAACCATATCTATATGCGGCATGGGAATGAGTTTGTGCTAGTTATATGATACGGAGCAATAAATAAACTTTTGTCATATGTTTGATATACACATACGAGTCCTGCCTGAATTTGCTTTCCTTCTAGAATGGGTATAATCAAACTTTCCTGCACCACCATAGCATCTTGCTTGACTAGTGTTAGATTTTGACAGTTTGGAGCTGGAACATGTATGCTACTGTTCTTAATTTTAAAAGGCCTTAGATGTAGTGTAACAAAGACCACCACCCTTATATCTGTCAACTGATTTAGCTTCTTCAACTGGAGTGTTGGAACGTACTGCCTTAGCTATAGTGATGTATGATACCTGTAGCCACAAACTCATGGTTCAGCGCATTTTAGATGACTTATTCTTAAGCATATATTGTTACTGCTTTCAGGCTAAACTTCCGACATCAGAGATAGCATCTACAATCAACGAGTTCAGATCCCGTCACCTGTCTGAACTGAGTGAGGTGCGTATGGAGCTCGATTTGTTTTATTAGTTAATAGTATTTCAGTGCTTTTATGCTCAGGTCGTAATGAATTGTCATTCCTCCATTGATGACAGTTGTGTGAAGCTAGCGGAAGTTCTCTAGGTTACGGGTATTCTCGAGTCATGACCAAACCCAAGATCACACCACCAGAATCTTCGGATGACAACCAAGTCGGGGAAGGAACACTGGCAATATAATCATAGCTGACAAAGAACAGAGAAAACAGCAACTACCTGTATAGTTTGATCACAGTCTCATTGATTTAATATTGTATAGGAAATTAAATGGAAATATTCAATTTTTTTGCTTCTTTTCATTGATCAAGTTTTATTTCTGATCAATGTTGACTACTTACGTTTGTTCAAAGTTCCCTTTTGGTAAAGAGGAATCTAAAATTTTGGC
The DNA here is from genome assembly GCA_038382645.1 of Spergularia azorica. NCBI lineage: Eukaryota > Viridiplantae > Streptophyta > Magnoliopsida > Caryophyllales > Caryophyllaceae > Spergularia > Spergularia azorica. Next base: position 18,762,846 of record JBBYHQ010000008.1, read on the forward strand.
TGAACATCTTTGTAATCTAATCAAGTGAGGTTTATCTTCCAGATCTTAATTATAACTGAAATTAACGACTGGTTTTACTGCATTATATAAAGGGGGCTGCATCTTCTTTTGTCATCTCTCCTAGGGCTCGTAAACAATTCGGTTCAAATGATGATCGTTCCGGGTTGGTTGAGTCAACTTGAATTTGAATGTATATCCGTTTGGTTAAGATCTAATTAAAATCGGTTTCTGGTCAACTTCGGATTTCCTAAATTGGGACAAATTTGGATTACGAGTTGCATGTTCATTGTTCAGTTTTCCGAGTCTTGCCTATTTACCAACTCTCCTTATTGCATTACAAATATCTTACACTGTGGGTGATTTAAAGTGAAACGAAGGGAGTATATACATTATACTATACCCCTTTAATTTCAAATAGAAGTTGTTTCAAATTATTCTCATGTTTGGTAAGTGGGAACTGTGCTTGGGAATAAGGTGGGATATGGGATTTGAGGAATTCTATTTCCATATTTCTATTACGTGGTAGGGGCAGGTAGGATTAGGGAATAGAATTAGGTAAAATGACATAATTACCATTATTTAAGTGAGAAATAGAGATTAGTTCATTAAAAGGTAAAATTGTGGAATAATTTTTTTGTCGGAACGCTCTGATAGGAGTACCTTGTACTGAGTTGTACTCATTCCGATTGAGTGAAAAAGACTCTAAATTGCGTTCTCTCTCCTAGGGCTTTTTTTTAGTGCGATGAATGAATCAAGCATGAATATGAATCGGAGGAGTGAGAAGAGAAAAGAGAAAAGAGAAGAAGAAGGAGAAGGAGAAGGAGAAGAGAAAAGAGTTGTCGACCGTCACGTCTTTATCGGCCTTGTTTCGTCGTCTCATGGTAAATGTATGGTGTTTGATTTGGATAATGAAGAATGGGGTCAGGAATTGGTACCCGCCCCGTTCACTCCTGGTTCAATCTTCGTCAATAATGGGGGCGAAGGGGACATTGTTACAAGGTTTCTGCTATTGCTGTCAGTAGTACCCGCTCCCCGCCTCCTCCGTTGGAGATCGTTAAGGATGAGGTTCACGTGATTGCTTCCGCAACTGAATTGGATGACACATTGTTTACCAACCACGAGTATCATCCTTGGAGACAACTCTTACACTTGTACGCCAATTTCTTTTTTTACGTTGTTAGTTTTAAGCTCATCTGCCGTCCTTGTATGGTTTTTATCAACATCTTCCAAGAGGTCTTTGACAACAACTTGAATTACAAGTCTCATTTTCGCTCACTAGCCACCTTCTCCTATCAACTCGACACTGCTGATTCCAAACATATCAGCTGCTGTGCTTCTGGCTCCATTCCCAACTGTAACTCACTCTCACAAACCCTTTACTACTATATTGGGGATTTTTTTTGTTTTTTTTTTTTAAAATAAATGCTCTGCTTGCTTGCAGCATGGATTCAAGGTGCGCACAAGGAAAAGCAGCATAAACCTGGTAATGGGAACCTACCAATGGACGTTAGTTACGCTACTTACCAAAGGAAGAAAAACTCTAATTTTGCTGTTGTTGACAATGAGATGCTTCAAGGCAACTTTACAGACGGTATAACCGACCTTACTTCACTCTCTTTCACTTAATGATGTGCTTGAATTATGTCATGCTATACGAAATGATTGAAATCACTCAGCTTTACTATAGTAATCGGCCCTCTGTTTATGGTCAATTTACCTTAGTTGATGTGGTTTATTCAAGGTTAGTCATTGTTCTACTAGTGTCAAATACATAAAATCCATGAAAAATACGATTAGTGTAAAATTGACCCATATAGAATCTAAGCGTCTATAATATGAGATTTTAAACAATATGCCTCTAATAGATACAAGACGAGTCTTTTAGTCATACTATAGTGTAACTTAGGTTGTCTCTGGATGACGTTATGTTGTCTGTTAGCTATTACATATTGTCCAGATTAGTCTTGAAAGTGGTCCAAGAGCTTACTTCGTTCCCTACTTTTTTTAAGTTCGCACCTTCTTTTACTAATTGGGATGGATGACATGAATGTTTATGTGTCACATTTCCTGGGACTGCCATCGCACTGTTTTTTTGTTGTTGTTTGTGCACCATATGATCCCTGTTGTGAATGTCATGGATGTGGTTGGCTAGTGCTTGGTGTATCCCAGTTCCCTTGCATTTGGGCTTAAATTGTGTTCTTTATGAAACGATTGAATTTACTAAGTTTTTCTGTAATTTGTTGGCCTATGTTTATGGTCTACTTTTGTTTTGAAGGACGGGGTTTGGTTCAGTCTTGTTTTAATGTCGATTCACCACAATGAATCTAGATTATCTGTCCTATCACCTATGTTGTTCAATTTATTGGATATTTGAGTGTTTGACATGTAAAGTTCTTTTTCCTCTGTTATACGTTTATATTATGGCTGAAGGGTGTACCCTATCCAAGGTCAGCCATTGTTCTACTAGCTTTATCTGGAAATTCTCTCTTTCTGTTCCTACTGTTGTTAATTGGGTATGATTTCCTTAATGCCCACATGGGGTGGTATATGTTGAGAGAATTTCATTTTCTCCTACATAATTTGCTGTTCCCTGTCTCTTTGTTCCATAAGGGATGGATCCAACATTCCAACCTAGTCACAGTAACTTATTAAATGAGTCGTTTTCGTGTTTAAATTTGAAATGCTTATTTTCCTTTGTGTACTGCTTAAGCCAAGTCTTGAAATTTTTAAGTAACCAATATTTCTCATAATTGACTTTTTACCCGCCGGGGTAGCCAGACTCCAAATACTCGAGTGATTCTCATAATATCTTTCATTTTTACATGAGTTCACATATTTTATCAGTATGCTGTCCCTTTCCTTCATTCCTTTGAATAAGTTTAGAAAAGTGTCTAATTTCAGAATCTTTTTTGCAAAATCATGATAGAAAATCCTTAAAAGACCCCTCAACCTTAGCCCATAAGTACCTAAATTGTAGGATCTGTTCCATCATGAGGCTTAGTAACTCCCTGAAGATGCAAACTTTTCTTTCCAATGTCACTACCAGTGAGTTTTATGTTAGTTTTGACTCCCTAGTCCAATGTAGAAGTGTCCCACAATCCCTCTAGGGTTTATCCACTCCCCTCCTCTCTTATCAAAGAGACGCCTCCATAAATGTTTAGCATTCTCAATTTCTCGTGTTGTAGAATCATACATGTATGGACAGAGACACAGATTACAAAGTAAACCGTCTTCATTGAATTATATCACTGGCATTAATTTTACAAGACACGTTTGATGCTAGTGCGTGAACCTTCTTCTGAGACTCACATTTCCACACATTTCCATAGGGCCGTCTTATAGCTTGTGAAAAGGGCCTCAGAACTAGAGGGACGTCATATATAGTTTAAAGTGTTACTCTTTTCTTGGCTATTCTTCCTACTATTTGTTTAAAGTTCATATCTTTTTCACCTAGTTTTACAACTATATTTTTTAATCCTCTGTTTTCCTTTCTTTTGATGGCTTTTTAAAACTCCTTTTAAATGTGTTTCAATAATTTTCTAACTTGTTCACAATGATCTTTAGCTTATATGACATACACGAGACGGTTACTTATGACGATTCATGTTAGCAGACCCCAAATCACTCTGGGAATTAGGCTTTGTCGTTGTACTCTTTTCTCGGCCATCTTTGTTATGTTGTGTTTTTTTTTTTTTTTTTTTTCTGTTTACTTGTTATCTTTTCTTCATACTTTTGACGGGTGTTCACTTGTTTTCATTGTTTCTTGTGACTTATGTTGTCTATTTTTTTGTCTGTTTACTTCTTATATTTTCTTCATACTTTTGACGGGTGTTCACTTGTTTTCGTTGTTTTCTTATGACAACGGTATTTATGTAGGTTTTCCAGATATATCTGTCTCATCTATTTCTAACGTTTTAAAATTTCAATTTTTTTAAGGAGTGACCAATATCATATTTTGATTGGCCATACCCCATTTCTTAGCTTTCAGAAAAATATTAGTCATTTATCATAGAAACGGGATTGTCTCACGCTGTGCTGAACCCTACTTACCTAATATTTCAATAAATCTCGAACCCTTGAGATCTTTCCTCTTGACGCTAATTTTTAGACAAGCGTATGAATAGTGGTTCCATTATATGCTTTATGAAAAAAAAAAAGAATATAGTTTAAGATATGAGGAGCCTCTTGTTTCTTCGAAAGTTTCTGACCAAAGGATAAGGTCAGTTGGTCTCAACTCTCAAGACTTATGATTGTTGGTGATTATCCTCGGTCAATGGTGGTGCATATGTATGTAAAGGGCTTTTTTAATCCTTTTACTTCCATATGTCCTCATGTGTGTCTATTATTGGCCTGTATTATCAAAGATGATATTGTGCCACAAAATCGTGTGAGCCTTTTCCTTGTAGATTTAAGGCTAATGCTTCTAGTATCAAATTGATATTGTGATGCTCTCGTCCTGTCTCTCTGTCTTTTCTGCCAAGGGAAGTGTGCGCCTTATCCGCAACTTTCGAACCATAATTGATCCTGACTCAATTTTTGTACTTTTGGGTTTCTATATTTTTAAGGAGCCATAGACTAACTATTCTTCGGCTTTGGGATATAATGGAATAAAGCCAAACGGCTCAGAAAACTGTATGAGTTGGTGAATTCTCTAAGCAATTTTCAGTATGGGTTGTCTGTAAGTAGCCTCTTTATGGTATCAACGTAGGGGTAAGCCTGCAAGGCTAGCGTACATCCCCCGGCGCTGGTGTAATGTTGTTGTATGATTTTAGGATCTTGTATCCTTGTGTAGTGAAATTTCATCTTTGAAGTAAGAAACTTGGGATCCCACAAATGGACGCTAAAAGCCAATAGTTGGTTATTAACTATGAGGGGGTTGAAGTTGAGCAGAACAGCCAGTATGGGGGAATGTGGATAATGATTTAAACTGCTAAACAACATTTTAGCTGGTGAAGCTTTGTTCTTTTTAGTCATTTTTGCTCATTTTAACACATGCTTAGGTCAATTTAATCAAATTGGTTCTTCATTGCAGCCGAAGATATGAATATTAGTGAGTTGCGAGCTGAGCTGGCAAGGAAGGATGAACTTGTGAAGAGATTACTAGCGGAAAGAGCCAAGGCGAGACCTCTAGTGGATGCTACTTACCTTAAGGACTATGAAGGGTTGCTGGCGGAAACTGAACACTTGTTTCAGTAAATAAGGGACCCATCAGTGGTTTGTGTGTATGAGACTTTGGATTCTAGAATAGAATGCTGTTTTCTTTATCCATGGATTGTACCTCTCTTGCTTGCAGTTCACTAATGTAATGATGATGTTTGTGTCTTTCTTAAACTTCTTGGAAAGCAAATGTTGTTTATGTGTCTCTGAGGCTTATTCATGTTTCTCCTGATTCTGGTAGTCAGTGTAAGTTTCACCTCTCCGGTGAAATTAGTACAGCCATTCATTTTCGCGCGGTTTGGTTCTGGCCACTCCATTCCGTTTTGTGTTTGTGAGCTTTTGCAGCTTGGGAATAAGGACCATCAGATTTGAACTGGTGGTAACAGATTTGAAGTCATTATCGGATTGAAGAACAGCCATGGAATCAGGTGTTACCGTGTCGGACACGTTTCTATTGTGTCCACATAAAATCTAGAAACTTGCATTCAGAATGCAATTCTCGTCAATTCCCCCCCCCCCCGACTTCTCTCGCCTAAAAAATTGTTTACTCGTGTAGTCATATGAGTGATATTTACTCTCATCCCTCGTTCTTGACCATATACTAGGGTGAGCAAAAATACTTGATCCGGTTTAGTTACCCAGTCTCGGGTATTTAATGTGCTTTTTCTAAAGTTAATTAGGGTCGAGTGAACATACCGGGTACCCATTTTGGATAACGGTTCGTATTTGTGAAAAAAGAAATAGAAATGATTTAAAAAACAAAGAAAAAACCCAATTTGTTGGAAATACAACCTCGTGGACGTCCGCCATTGGACCTTATTTCCCCTCAGGGACACCAACTACGAAAATCCCTTTGTTTTTCGTAGACCTAATTCGCTAATCCAGCGCTTGGTACCAAAATTACTCTTAGCTTGCTCTTCACTCTCTCCCAAAATTAAAAAAAAAAAAAGTAAGGTTTCTGACTTGACTTAGAATGGGGAAGAAAACAACAATGGAAGAATATCTTAGGTTGATTTCAAGTGTGACGGATGAGGACATGGAAGGGTGGTCTTGGGAAGTACCAAATGACGAGGAGCTTGATGAGATGGAGTTTCCCAATGCGGTAAGACGGGATATGGCGTGGTTCGATGAGGTAAAAAAGGGAGACGAATTATATGACGCTTATTATAGATGTATGGAAGCGAATTAAGTTGTTAGAAGAGATTGTGGGAAGAATCAGAATCAGAAGCTGACAGCTACTATGGCCGACCTTTTTCGAGATTTACCCATGGACGTACGAGAAGAAGGAGGTTTGGGATGAATTGAAGCAGGATTTTCAAATTAATGACCACGCCAACAGCTACTCTCGCAGTTTCACGCTGGAGTCGTGGTTGAAATATAGTGGGGCCCGTACCCTTCCTGAGTACGATACTTGGGCAACGCTGGATTTCATTACTAGGATCAATAGTGCCGAGGGTAAAGCAGAGACTCGACCGTGAAACAAATATGATAATGCAGAGTGTCCTGACTTGTCTTGTTGATTACCACTGTACGCACGACGATTGGCATGGCGATGTGTGTCTCAAAAGTTTTACGATTACTCAGTTTTCTCGCCACACTGAGTCCACGGAGACGGTATTCTTCGTGACTGTTCTCGAGCCCCCGACAAACCCTCCTCCCATCTGTACCAAAGGGACTGCCAAATCTTTTCAACGGATGAGACGGGATATGGAAACGCTGAGCTAAATCTTCACTACAAACTTCCTCAAGAATGGTCAGTTTGGCCAGGAGATGAATTACCTCCTCCAATTGCTGGCATGTTACCCTTTTGCCAAGAGATTACGCTGGGTTTCCGATAGGCATTATCATGTTCAGCTATTTTGTATTACCACTGCTATCATCTTCAACTACCTACATTACATTACATTAAATGTTGTCTCTTGCTATCAGATGCTACTGCTACTACGTTATATATGTCTTAACAAATTGTCACGACTCCTCTTTTTCACTTTGGTCTTTAACTTTTGTTCTGACCATGTTGGCTTTGGTTATCTTATTATTTGGTCTACGTACCGTATAAGACATGGTACCTCAACATGTACTAATTAAGTTGCAATTTTGCATATTGGTTTTGTGGTGTATTGTAACGGCCCACTGATGAACTCACGTTCATAAAAATAGCGAGCTTATTACTCAGTAGTTAGCACCATCCACAAATATTGGAACATGGTCTTTTAATCCTATATGTGATCAAGGCAGAAACCTGCAGAGACAAGTTATGCTGCTTCGGGAACTAATGCCCTAATTTCAACATTTCTGTTCCTTAACCAAATTCTTTGGCTTGGTAGAAGCAGTTTCTACAGGTATTGCTTGGATGAGCGTCCAAAATTTTCAGTATTGCTTTTCCAGGTAGATTTTTGCAAACTAGTCATCAACCTGCGTTTGATGAGACTCGCATTTGATGAGAAGCTCTTGTGAGCCAAGGAGCTGAATGACGTACCAGGTTATAGTGTGCCTGTGTGTGAGACTAGCCCACAATTCTACTAGGTTGAAGCTTCAAACAAACATAATATGCTTGATCCAAGATTAATTGATGCATATCTCACATGTAAATGGTTCAAGTCTTCAATTGTCGATTAATGAGCTTAACATCATTTTACTTCTCCTGCCCCACCTGATGTAACTACTTGTTTACTGCTAGATTTTCGTTCTCCAGGATTTAGTTGTGGTCGTTTTGTTGATCCTCATACCTCTTATTTAACCAAATTCATCAAAAGGTGGGTAACATTCTTCTACAACTCTTGTCTGAACTCTAAAGTTGTTCTGCACTTTGTTGGATATTACTTTGAAGTGTATTCAAAATGAGTAGGGAAGAGCCATCTGCAGCGCGTGTAATGTGGCCTCCCGTATCAGGTTCATGTTTCCTGCTTTTTCCAGGTTGGGTTTCAAGCTATTGCAGAAGCTTTAGGATTGGCTGCTATCAAGGCAATGGTTGCCATCACTGCTATGATTGCTGGTGGGCGCTTGGTAAGTAGTTGGAGTACATTTTTTTGCAGCCATTTTTATAGTTTGTATTCCAATGCCATTCCTCTTCAATTTCAAGTAGACTCATGTAGCTTACCTTCTTGATCCTATGAATGAAATATACTGTGAGTTAAAGAGGACAAAAAAAAAAAATTATTTTACTGATTTACGCAGGTCTTGCACTTGTAAACATTACTGAATTGGCATAAGGTGTCCTGTAACATTACATTGAGTGATTATATGTAAATTATTTGATGTTTGGGGTCATTGTTGATCTAGATCGAATCAGCATGAAGTGTCCTATAGCATTTCACTGAGGTATATTCCATTTTCATGGTCTGTGGCCCTGTCCAAATAAAGGTATATCTTGTTGTGTTTGACAGACTGAAAACAGTTTTTTTTTTTTTTTTGTGTGTGTGTAATGTGGTACATATATTTATGTGTTTGTAAATTGTACTATTGCAGCTGCTTCGGCCAATTTACAAACAAATAGCAGAAAATCAGAATGCTGAGATATTTCCTGCCAACATACTTCTTGTCAATCTGGGAACCAGTCTATTTACACCTAGGGTGGGTGTGCATCTCGTTTTGGATTATACTTTTATAGTCTTATGTCTTGGCTAGTTGAGGGCTTGTTAATAATTGACGCTTCATAATAGAGACATGTTAATAATGTCAAGTACAACAATGTGGGGAGCCTTTTCATTACAGGCTGAATCTGATATTGCACCATATTGTGGCCTTCTGTTGGGACTCTTTTTCATGACGATAGGTATCATATTAACACATGTCTAATCAGCTGTTATAATTTTTCTTTTTGTGGAAAACGTTTAACTTCTCCGTCATTAGAAAGTCCTTAAAGCTTTCTACTTGTTTGCTAATCATGACTTGGATTAACTTTAAGCTTTCAGATGTGTCTTTATTTCATGCACTTTTTTTTTTTTTTTTTTTTTTTAAAAAGTCTTTGGGTAGTCTTGGGATCCATATGTGAAGGCCTGGTTCCCGAAAAAGGACCCTTCTTCTTCAACGTTGCTACTTGTATCTTTGTCGTAGATGTTGTGCACTCTCTTTTGACCTGGTCCTAAAGGAGCATGAAATTTGTCTGTCGCGGATGGTCGTATTCATTGCATGTTCTATCAGTTGGCATATATATTAATATGGGTGGCTGTACTGTTGTCTCTGGGTCTCAGCTCTGTGTTGAGTTTGTGATTTATTGTACTCTTGACGTGAATTTTCAGGTAGGAATGTCTATTGATCCGAAGTTGTTCATCTCAAACTTCCCAACAGTGATGGGCACACTGGCTCTTTTAATTGTGGGAAAGACTGCTTTGGTCGCTTTAGTTGGACGAATTTTTGGTGTGTCAACCATATCTGCAGTCAGAACTGGTCTTCATGTTGCCCCTGGAGGAGAATTTGCATTCGTTGCATTTGGTGAAGCTGTGAATCAGGTATGAATTTTTTATAGCGCAGCTGATAAGCCCCTTGCATATCTTTTCACTGTTTAAACTTCAAATTATGTGATCAGGAACTACAATTCAAAGATGAGTAACACTAGATTATCCAGAATATGAGGAATTATCTTTTTGAGTGGCCAGTTAGTCTGTTGATCTGTGCTCTGCTCAATCTGCAGGGAATCATGTCTCCTCAGCTATCATCTTTACTTTTTTTGGTGGTTGGGATCTCTATGGCTCTAACTCCTTGGCTAGCTGCTGGAGGTCAGCTGCTAGCTTCTCGATTTGAGCTACATGATATGAGAAGTTTATTGCCTGTAGAGAGTGAGGTATGCTCATTCAAATTCTTTCTTTTCTATCTATTGTATTCCATACCACACAAAGTAGCCAGATTTTGTTTGTTTTGCTTACAAGTTCTTACACAATTCTAGGATGTCTTCTTTTCTTTATGGACTTTAAGTTTTAGTCTGCTTTCGTGTTTGTTTATTTGCCCTGATCTGTGATAACATGCCTTCTTCTGTGAATTGACGGATAATGAAATATCAATCAAATTGAACAACACCTATAAGCTCAGTCATGAATACCACACCTGGGTTGCAAGGTTGGGGGTGGCGGGGGGATGAACCAGTGCTTGAAATTGATACAATCGAAGTTTTTCCGAGCCTCCTTCGCTAGCAAATCAACAGCTTTAACCCACTTCCTCGGTACTAAGTGTATCTTCTTCACATAGCTGGCCCTTTACAAGATCAACTTCCTGGATGCCATGGGCTACAAACTTGCAGTCTGTCAAGATGCTGACTTCTGTCCAGTCATGGTTTTTAGTCAAGGTTTTTACACCACTGAGCGGCTGCAAGAATGTCTTGGACTTCCGCATGGGCTGGGTCCATGCAAAAACTGTAGTCATGAACCCGCAGCTCACTTACCAACTACCATCGTGGGTAAGGAGAATACCACCCACACCTGCAAGGAGCAAAGTGCCGACCAGTAAGGTTAAATGTGGGCGAGGGACGTTTTTTTGGTTGAGGGACACAATTGGCAGAGGCAAGGGGTGAAGAGTTTCTGGTTAGGATCAGAGGCGAGGGAATTTAATTTTGAGGATTGTTGTTGTATGCTTTCAGAAATCCAAATGTTTCTGCGTTTCCTAATAGCCCAAACTGCAAAAGAAAAGGTGGTACTCCAAGCAAAGTTTTTAGTTATGTTAGCATGAAACCAATCGGGAAGAGTTAGAGCAAAAAATTGAGGAGAGACATTAAAAGCATTCCAAATTTCGTGGGCTCGGGGACAATCCCTAAGGACATGAAGTGTGTTCCTTAGTAGTAGTAGGACAGAAGGGGCAAGTGGCGCCGCAACCAATGCCCCTCTTAGAGAAGATGGACTTGGTGGGAATACGATCCCAAAGAGCAAGCCACATGAAGTATTCAATTCTGGGGAGGGTGTCTAGGGTCCAAATGTAAGACCAAATGTCCTCTTACTACTTTAGGAAAAAGCTATGCTCCCAAATATCATTATAGACGAAAGAAGTGTTAAAGAAGTTATGCAAGGAAGTGCTACAACAAAGGGTGTCCTCCTAAGTAAAAGGAAGAGTCGTGAAGTGAGGCTATGAACTACTGAGGTAGGCAGGTAGTCGTTAAAGTTATCAAGACGAGCGAAACCATTCGCAACATTGAGTACGGAAGCTGAAGGGCACAAGAGGCCTATAAAGTGATGCCGCAGGGTCAGTCAGGAATCCATTTATCATGCCAAAAGTTGGCGACATTGCCATTCCCAAGGGCCCAGCAACCGTGGCGACTAAAGAGATCCCACTCCTTACTTAAGCCATTCCAAAGATGAGAGCCTTTGCCGAAATCAGCTGAGAGTCGTGGCGGCTTTATTAGCGCAATACTTCTGATGGACGAAACGGGTGGCAAGGTTGGATTTGGCATCAAGTTACCAGCAAAGTTTCATCATGAAAATCTTATTCATAAGCGTGTTAGACCTAAAACCCAGCCCCCCTCTACTTTTTGGACCATAAAGCCTGTCCCAAGCCATCAAGTGAAGACCACGGTGGTCCAGCTTGTCACCGCAAAAAAAAATTAGCAAGAGTGGAGGGCATAGGAGGGAAGAGATATAGCATGCATAGTGTACCAAGGGATGGTGGTGAGAGTGGTCCTGATGAGGTTGCCCTCCTGGCTCGAGAGAGGGTAGAAATCTTCCAAGAAAAGAGTTTGTCCTTCACTTTGGCAACAAGTTTGCGGAAATGGTCCTTGGTCGGTCTCTTGTCAGAAAGAGAGAAACCTAGGTATGTACCAAGGTCATCACTAGCACGAATGCTAAGAGTGGTTTGGATGTGAGAGTGGTTCGAGTCGGAAATGTTACGGCAGACAAGGAGTTTGCTTTTGGAAACGTTCTTTCGTTGTCCAGAATGGGAGAAGAAGGTGTTCGCAAAATCCAAAATGGCAGTTCCTCCTTCGTTTTTCGACCCATACCCAAAACCTCCATGCACTCTTTCAAAGTCATGCTGCCTTTCCCACATGCCTATTAAGGTCCCCACCAATAATCAAGTTCTCCCCATTACGAACCTGTTGTACCACCTCTTCTAGCTCCTCCCAAAATTCCTGACAAATAAATGCACCCAATCCAATTTGTGGTGCATACACACTTACAATAGTCATAATCTCATTCCCTATCACCGACCTGACTGTCATAATGCGATCGCTCTTCCTCGAAACCTCCACCGCATCATCTATGTACTCTTTATCAGTAATGATATCAACTTCATTCCTACTCTTAACCTTCCCACAATACCGAAGCTTATAACCCCATGGTGTGATCTCCCTAGCTTTTGCTCCAACCTACTTAGTCTCTTGTAAACACATGATGTGAATCCTCCTCCTCATAATCTCCACAACCTCACATGATCTCCCTGTCAAAGAGCTGATGTTCCACGTTCCAAACCTAAGCCTACTACCCTTACCGTTATGACTTAGCTTCCTTGCTTGCTCCCATCCATATCGAGAATCGTTGCATATTTGACACCACCCCGGGGAGACGGAGTGGCGCATCATTTCGGGGTGACGACCTAGCAAGCCTTGCATACTTTTCATTACACCCAGGTCTAGGAAGTGTAGCGTGACCTTTTATATTTGACACCACCCCCAGGCGTCGGAGTGGCGCGTCGCTTCCGGGCGACGACCTAGAGACCCTTGCATATTTATCACCACACTCGGGTTTAGGAAGTGTAGCGGGTCGCTGCGAAGGGGACGCCCCCACGGTTATCAAATTTCTATTCATGTCCATAATATGTGGCTTGTTTTACGTTGGCCGCCACAAACCTACCGTAACTCTCCTCCTTTATCCGGATTTGAGACCGGCAGTGAATGCGATAAAAAAAACTCACAGGCGGAGTTAAATAAAAAATACGAAGGCTATGAAAAATAAAACTCCATTCAAGTCTATCAAAAGCTTTTTCAAGATCAATTTTAAGGGAAAACCAACCCCTCTTACCCTTACGTTTCCTCATGGAGTGTAGTATTTCGGTGGCAATAGTGTAGTTTTCAGTTAGTATCAGTTATCAGTTTTCACAACATATTTTGTGGTATGGCTCACATCTTATATATGTCTATGTTGTCCCTGAGACTCTGGAACCAATTTTACAGCTGGCAGCTGCAGTTTTTGCACAGGTATGTCTTACATTGATGTTGCTCTAAAAGCGTTGGGCATGATGAATTGCCTCGTATATCATATTAGCTTAATTCAGACAACACTGAGTAAAGGAATGGTGTTTGTTTATTTTGTATCTTTTTGCATGTATAAGTAGTAAGCTTTACACAGCAATGCCTACCTTCTGTTTTATTTCGGAGAACCAGTGCTCTATGACCTGAATCTCTTATGGGAAAACATGTAGCACTGGCAACTAACTTGGTTACAAAAGGCTGAATCTACATATCTCACTTGCTGCCTTTACTCGTCACATTTGTTTGCAATTAGCATGTGCTAAAGCATATCTATATATTGTGCAGCATGGGAATGAGTTTGTGCTAGTTACATGATACGGAGCAGCATACATAAAGTTTTGTCATGTGTTTGATATTTGTTTTCCTTTTGGAATGGGCATACTTAACACTAGTCCTGTATGTCTGAACTTCTATCTTGAATTGGTCGACTAGTGTTAGATTTTGACAGTTTGGAGATGTGATATGTATGCGACTGTTTTTAATTATACAAGACCCTTATATGAGCTGTAACGAAGACCACCATCCTTGTGTCTATCAACGGAATTAGCTTCTTCAACTTGAGTGTTGGATACTTAGATCGTACTGTCTTAGCTCTGTCTAAGCTAAACTTCCGACATCAGAGATAGCAGAATTAGCAGCTACGATCAACGAGTTCAGATCCCGTCACCTATCTGAACTGAGTGAGGTGTGATGGAAATCGATTTATTCTATTAGTTATTAGTATTTCGGTGCTTTTATGCTCAGGTCGTAATATATAGTCATTCTTTGGTGGACAGCAGCTAAGTGAAGCAAACGGAAGTTGTCTAGGTTACGGGTATTCTCGAGTCATGACCAAACCCAAGATCACACCGCCAAAATCTTTGGACGCCGGGGAAGGAACCCTGGCGCTGTTGCTGGAGCGTCTGAAATGGAGGCTAGGGGATGGTTCCAGCATTGGGGTCTGGAACAGTGCTTGGTTGCTAGGCAACTCTTCTGGCCGTATTCCATTTCGGGGCTGCGACTTAATTGATCGGTTATCGGGGGTGTGGAGGGAGTACTACGTCCTGGAAACTTCTTTAACTGCAGATGACCGACCGACAGCTTATTCGTGACATCCAACTGAGCTCACGTTTCCCAGCTGACCAACTGTACTTTACGGAATGCTATGCTTTTTGAGGAGGACGTGTCCAAGGTTTTCCCCTCTGCCTCCCAGTGCTTAAAAGGAGTACGAATGCCGCTGTGTATGACAGTATGAGGGCTGGGGATGGTGGCTCGTGACAATTTTTTTTTTTTTTCTTTCCTCGAGGACACCAACTTTAGTGATTGTCACCTCATCATTTAACTTAGTAAAGTTAACGCCGTTTGCTGGAGACACACAATGTGCAACATTTTTTGAATACCACAGGGACACCAAAATGCAATAATGGTTTCAAAAATAGGGACACCACGCGCAAATTAAAAAGGCACACCTCAGGAACACCAAAATAATGTAGTTGATTTTTTTTAAGGTGAATACATGCCTTCCTACCACTAAAATAACATCAAAATGAAATATTTTAAAGGTTACTACTTATAGAGGCAAAGTTGTAAAAGTGTTTCCTAAAAAGAGGCATATGAGCTGAAAATAGATTAATCACCAAAGACAAGCTCCCATCTCCATTTGGGCTGCCCATCAAAAAGGAGAGTCCTTCTAACTTAATCTCGCAGTTTCCAACAACTTTAGGCGGGCCCCACCCAAAGTCCGATTCATAAAACGGTAGCCTGACCCACGAATTAATCAAAAGGTTTGGGTACATAAATTTATGGGCGCCCATCAACGGATCCGATAAACCGTCTTGGAGCTCCAAATAATCTATGCACGATCTCAAATACTCCACATTGTCCATCTTTCTAATTGTCTCTTGAACTTTATTAGAAGTGTACCAAAGTGGTTTGTGCATGATATCACCAGCTTTTGCATTACACATTGAAAGGAAAAGGACATTCCCACAATACCCTTGTGGCAAAGACGGATTCTTTAATCTTGACCTTCCATCAACAGGGATGTAGAGTTTAACGTCTTGATCGTATGATAAGTTACGTGCTTTGCATACACTGCGCCACACATGAGCACATAGCATAGTGTATGTGCTAATTTTCTTGTTCTTGTGACACTTCTTTGCGTGGGAAGATATCCCTTGCTTTAGTGATGCTATTTGTTTCTTGGAGAGTTTGAAAAGAGATTGCATTGTATCATTTGTTTCACCTATCACAACCATCACAAATCGATTGTTAATACTGCACAAATTTTACAAATTGACTAGCTTGACACCGACTTTTTACCAATATAGGCTAAATTTTATGTGAAACTTTTCGATGGTAAACAAAGTTATTGCGCATCAATTAATAATGATAGACTAAAAAATTTGACCAATAAATCAAAATTTGACGCCATGTGTATCAGTGATTACTCTGATGAGGGAAAAAAGAAAAAAATACATTCACTTATTGGTGGAGAATTTTGACTTCATTCCCAGTGATATGTTACACCCATATATTTATGGGTAAGGTTTATGCCCAAAATTTCTTCTTAATCCATGCATAACTATAACATCATGACATACATGGTGTATTTTCATCAACAATCGTAAATCTCACGCACATTTCTCATTTCGCAAGCATAAAATCGGGTTTGAAATTTGAAGAATTTCTCACCTGAAAATTCATTTGTGGGTAGATGAGGAGTAATTGGCTCAAAATCATGTGAATGTTGAAAATTGACATGAGGCGGGTTACGTGGACCGATCCTATCGTGAACTGGCGAAATTACAAGATCATGTCCGTCGGCTAATCTCAACAACTTGGCAAAGAAATCTATGTGTGTGGTTCCATCTGCTACATGATGATGTGATGCGAACCCTAGGGCTAAACCACCACATCTAAACCAAGGAACTTGAACCATAAGCAACGGTATCGAGCTCAATTCCCCGTTGTAGTCACACTCGGGGATCAAGAGCTCGCGAAGTCTAGCACTTGGTTTAAAATCATCAAACTCGTCAAGTGTAAGTGTTGTTTCGGCCTCGACAAATAAGGCCCCCTTTGCGTTACAATCGATCTCGTATCGACCGTTATTTTCGTTCAATTTCAACCTACCCGCCATAGGATAATAGTGCACTAGGATTTTGCTTAGTGCATTCTTGAGCATTTCGGCATCAAAGTGCCGTGACGAAGGTGATTTGGAAGGAGGCTTATCATAGACGTAAAAGATGTTAGTGTGAGTTTTTGGAGCACGTACGATCATGTCTAGTTTTGAAAGATGTAGGCTTTTTAGAGACGTTTCTTCAGCTGGTCGAACCATGATGGACCGTTTTATGTTAAAGTTGGTCATATTTATTTGTGTATGTGTTTGCGCAAATATGGTTACGAATGAAAGAATGGTATATGGTGCAAGACTACTACTACTACTACTGTACTTCTGAGATCTTATGAGCTTTATATATTACAAGTTTTTATATTATGATAGTGAGGAAATTATTTATTAGTTGTTCGATTTTTCGTTGAAAGTATGAACAGTTGTACATTAGAAAAACAAGGGCTAGGCGTCACAACTGAACCTCGTGGGCTTGAAGAGTCAATAATTGGACTCTTCTTTAACGCAAATACTCCATTGTAGTAGTTGCGATAGAAATCTCGATTTGATTTTTTGCGTCAATCATAAGCTTATTTGTTAGCATTATTGTGTTTCTTTCAAGTTTCATAACTGAGTAGGTTGAAATTTAAATTATTCGCTTTTGGTGCTCGCATGTATTTCAATAACTTTTACACAAAACTCGGCCCGATGTAAACAAATGAATGAAATGGAGGGAGTACAATACTACAATAATACACTTGGCCACGTCGACAATCGGAGAAGATTAAGGCTGGTCAGAGTGACCATTTTTCGAACCAAGTAGGCGGAAATATTCTTTTCATTCTTTTGTTTTGGTCAATCTGCTGTAAATGCTATAAATGGTCAATGTCATTTCTTTTGACATTTTAACTTACACTATTTTGTTCATTTAGTTTTCTTTTTCAAACTTAATTTAAGTCGAGTTATTTGAGTTTGAAATATATAGATCGAGAAATTTACTTTACTTGGATAGTCCAAGTAGTTGGCAAATGGGTTTGGGTAATGAGACATTAGGTGGACTCATTACCGTTGAATAATTTCAATAAACATTTTTAATTTGTTAGATGATTTAGAATTATTTAACTAAAACGTAACAAAGCGATAATTCTTTTGTTAATTAATTATTAATTTAGAATAATGTTTTGATTAGCTCGCGTGTTTTTAATATGTGTTTAATGGTTAAATGCATGATTTCATTTTAATATATGGTTTATATCTAAAGTGAGTGGGTGGATGTGCATAAATGAATTATGCATGATGTATGTGACTGGTATGGCCTGAATTAGAATAGAAAATACGTATGCGTATCGTTATGTATTTTCGTTTCTCAGTCAAGTCCGGACTTGGACCGATACTCAGCCCTATGTACAACCCCCCTAGTCTATATAAGATTCCTAACTTTCTTTTCTATTTTGACTATGGAATATTTGATTTGTTCAACTATAGAACATCTTTACCAATTTCAACCATTTAGATTCACAAAATATGGAGATCAAATCTATATGACATTGTTCGATTCATCACCCATGCACATCCTACAAATTCATTTTTTTACAGTAATCTTTATCAATAAATATCGAAACTGTAAAAACTAGATTAAATCTAGTTATTTCATCATCATCAATTGTATTAAGGAAAAAAAAATGTTTAGCTTGAAGATAACTCAAGGGTGGGCTTTAAAACGGGTTTTACTAGCAGTTGCAAATATGGGGCCCAATGCCTTGATGGAAATACTACCAACTGGGCTGCTAATCCGGGTTACAAACCCGGCCCAAGATGTGTCTACTGTTCTAAGAATCCATACGACGGCGTTCCACAACTACACGTGCGATGAGGCTCATATACTGAGATTGAATCTGCTGAGGTTCAGCTCCATCGTAAATTCTGCACCCGATGATGAGGCTATCGCCATCTCTCGTTCTCAAGAATCCCCCGATCTTGTTTCCTTTGTGTTCGTCAATCAAAGTATGTGAAACTCGTTTGTATTAATATCAATCCTAGGAATAGGATAATTGACATTCTAATTAATATTTTGCCCTAAGGTGAGGAGGAGATTAGATCCGAATTTGAAACCAAATGTATGGAATCCATTTTATTCTAACCTAGTAGAGTAGTAGTAGTGTACTCACGTATTGTACCATATGAAGTGTTACAAAACTTCATGCGCACACCTAGTGGATAAACACTTGCAATATGCGTTAGAGAGCTAAACTATTTGGTCATTCGAATGTTTTCCCATATAGATGGCGAAGAAACAAAAAACTTAGACATAGAAGTAACATCAGTGGAAACCGATCATTGGAGTAAAAGGGACGAATCAATGCATGAATTCAAAGTATGCATCAAATCTGAGGATCTAGCACGTATCATCGAATATGCGAAATTGAACAAGGAAACTAGTAAGCCTTTGCTTTTTTTTACCTAGCTACCTATATATGCATGCCCAAAGTTTAACTTATACGAACCTTTATTATTAACTCTTTTGTTAGTTAATAATACAATGCGTATGCATACATATACAGTTAATATCACAATGATGGGAGACATGGTTACTCTAAGCTCGGGGTTTGAGACCCTCCATCTTTGGAAAGAGGTAATTAAATCAGTCTGTTTCGATCAATATTATAGTTTGAAGGATACGACTAATTTTTACGCACTTCTTTTTATAATTCGACCTTAATTATTACATAGATAGGGAATTGAAAAATAACAGTGATAGATTTCGAAATATTAATGCAGAGTCAAGAGTGCATGATTGAGAATGTGCCACTAGGAACAAGGCACCATATACAACTCCATGTCAATAGACTCGATTCCTTACTATTGACGTCTCTCCTAACGACTGCAGTGTGGATACATGACTCTCACTCACGCTCCCCGTCTCCGCCTTGTTTGGAGTTCCCTCTTTCTGATTTGGGCAACCTCCTCATTTTCTTGCCTCACCCTTTTGTCATTTCTTAATCATCATGTAAAATTACACAAAATATATACAAAAGGCAAAAGTAACTATATACAGAATATACTGTTTTCGACGATGTCATCATGATTGAAATTCTTTTTGTAGAAATCATACGGAGTATCTACTAGAAATATATATGAGATCGAAATTATTAGAACGAAACTCGTTTGCACCAAATAAACTATCGACACTTCTATCTTCTTCACATACACAATCATACAAATAACTAAACGAGCAAATGAGTTATCTGTTATCGTATCACGTACTCCAAATTGAAGTAGTACGTGGTTGCGAAATATGATCGTTATTTATTTGTTACATATCATGGAACATTACATACAAGGGAAAATTAGATCGATTTATCCCAAATTAAAAGTATGTTTTTGATCAAGTCCAAGAGTTGAATCTCAATCTAATCGCTTTGTTTAACATGCCTTGAGGATTGAAGTTCTCGTAATTTCACATGTAAATTGTTGGACAAAAAGTTTATTAATTGTGAATTTATGCTATAGATTTAGAGCATAGATACATTTGTATACATCTACTAATAGATTTTCATTTATAGTGTAAAATATTATGTTTATGCCATATTTGATCGATCTAATGGTGTAAAACATTATGTTATAGTATATATATTTGATCGATCTAATTGATGAACAATTTCAAGTGTTGTATTGATGTTATAATTTTACTACATTGATAATTTTCAAGTTTGTATACATCTAGCAGATTTTCTATAAACTATAAAACATTATACTATAGCATAATTGACCTAAACCATATATATTTGTTATTAAAACTAGTATTTGGAACAACTTATGCTAAATTGTGTTTAATTACGTTGATAAGTGTCTTCTCCCAAAACATTGGTAAAATATATTATCAGGTTCATATACATATACCTTGACTAGCATCATAAACATACATATGTGGTAAGAAATTAGGATAGAAATTTGATTAAAGACGGTATCAAATCCAAATTACCAAATAATATCGATTTAGTGAGGGTAGGATTAAATGAAAAAAAAAATATTATTTTCTAATACATGGATAATCAAATAAACGAAAACAAAAAGTTTCAAGACATTTTTTTTTCCTGTAAAGAAAAATTCTTTCATTGATAATAAAGAGTCATACGACATATACAATCAAGTAGAAAAATTAGAAAAATACAACCCTAATATGATTAAATAAATATATCTTGTCATACGTCTTGGTTCCTAAAAGAAGTATGACAAGACATCTAAAACATGAGCAAATTTATTTTATTCAATTGGTGATGTAGTAAAGCCCTATTACAATGGAATACAACTGATTTATATGAAATTGACCAAATATGACCAATACAACCAATATATGCCGAAATGAAATTGATCTAGTTTTGAACATTTCGGCGACTTAGAATAATATATCACGCCACGTAATTTTCTTCTTGATTATCCATAGATTATTAGGGTCTATAGTTGGTGGGGGAATAATGTCCCTAATTTCTATTAGGGTACGAGTGGTTTCATATGGGATTTGGAAATGTGCCAACATTTCTTCTTCTTCTTTTGAGGGGATAAATTTGTAGTAGAATGTATGGTGGGTGGTCTCTAACGCCATTTTTGTGTATTGATATTTTTTTTTTTTATCTTGGAGAATTAGAGAATTAAAAACTTAGGTTAAGCTTGATAAGTACAAAGTGAGCATGAGGGTCCAATATATATTAAATTTTCATTTCTAAAAAATTTCAAGAAATCTTCATTTTTGGTTATTTTGTATAATTTTTTAGTAACAAAAATTTGGAGATTTTTCTGGATTCAGTTAGGTCAGGTTTGTTTGAATTTTGTGGTTTTTTTCTTCAAAAGTGTGCCAAACAAACATGGAAATGGGAGTGGCGAGATATAGTTACATATATTTTGTATGGTGGTATTGGTTAGATGATCTTCAAGGAGTGACACGGAAAATGGCACATATAATAAGTGTCTTATTGTATAGGAAACTTAAGGTGGTCCTCTTTGTGTGAATGCACTGAGGCTTAATAGATTAATTTTCAAAGAATAACATATAAATTTTTAATTATTTTTCATTATTTTCCAATCAAGTTACTTTTGAAAAATATACAACTATTTTTGAAATTTAGTGGTTACTTTTAATCACATATTATTATTCTAATAATATTATTGAAGAATAGAAATCCACATATACTGAATATGAGCTATTGACGTAATAAATCTCGTCAAATTCCGAAAGAAAACATCCAAATTATTAACTAGAAAAAGGACCAAATCTGGCAGATACGCAGATTTGCCACTCATGTATACTAATATTAACCACAATGACAACAAATTCTTAGGTTGTGTCTAGTAAAGTGAGCTCCCTCCCTGAAATAGCAGTTGACACTGAAATGGTAGCCAAAAGATGAAATAGTAAATGAATATTGAAATGATTTAAGTCACAATTATCTGAATGAATTATATATTACTCCGTATATAAGAACACTACGATAGTAAGAACATAACAATTAACGTAAAAAAACCCATTCAATTTTGAAGATAAAATCCTCCAAATCAAACTCACCTTAACACAAATTGGTGAGGGTTAAGTTGATTGGTCTAGTGGTTAGGACACCAACCTAACGCAGGGTTGTCTGAAGCTCAAATTCTCGTATCACCATCCCCCGCAGCAAAGGTGCTCCTAATATATATGTACCAATTTTTTTAATGTTTCGCATTTCTTGCTCACAAGTCACAATAGACCTATCGGTTAGAGGAATTCCTCTTTTATTATCATCTAAAATGCTCAAATTATCAAAGCTATATAAATGAATAAATTCATCACTCGGGTTTACTAGCCCCAGCACTAGGGCACAATATTCGAGGCGGGGGAAAGAGAAAAATGACAGAGCCTGGATGAAAGCCCCACCATTATTCCCATCCACTTCCTCTCTAATGTTGTGTTTCAACACACTGCTGAGACTAACAAAACTATTACTTTACCCCTCTAAAAAAGGGGACCCACAAAATTCACCCAAATTCTTCATTTACAAATATGCACGGTTCTTTTAAATTCGCGTAATGTGAATAAAATCATCTTATACAGGAGGGCCCTTCTTTTACCGTTATCTCCATTATCCTAAAAAAATCACTTTTTGATTGATTTAAACTATTCATTCCCTCTCTATATATAATCAACCAAACAACACTAAAGGCTAAAGTAATAAGAATCATTTGAACGTTGACTTATTACGGTAAGTCTTGTCTAATTACTTTATTGACTTTGAATTTGTTAACTTTGCGCCGCAGTACACTAGCTCAGCTTAAAACAGAGGGGTTGGGGGTTAGATTATTTTGTTACGAATGAGTGAATGACTAGCCGCAAGCTTGAGTGCTTGACCTCTCATATTTTCATGTACTACCTTCATCTCTTTTAAAATGAATACATCCTAATAGCTGGGTTTTTTTTTCTTGTTTTACATTTCTTTCTTTTCTTAATTTTTTTTGTTTTTTTGTTTTTTTTTGAACCAGCCTTGACTTCTTCATTGGTCATATTGTTGTCCCTCTATAAAATTTTCATATTTTATTTTGGTTGTACCGCCATGCATCAAAGCAATGTATTTGTCCACTACAACTTTAGTCACTGTCGGGGATAGGAGATGTTGCAGCATTTTTAGTCCAATTTGGTATCCTATATTTTAAGGTAATGTTTATCTTAATAAATTGAAGGATACGCCATGTTTAAGGAAAACGATCAACAAATAAAAAACTTCAATTACAACATTAAAAAAAGGAAAAGAATTTCATTTAAGATGTAATAGTGACCTTGTAATAATACATCATGATCGGCTTCCTATGCTTAATTACAAATTAAAAAAATGAAGAATTGAAGATATGGTATGATGTAAGACTACAGAAGTTTACAAGAGCGCATTTAGATAACTTGACGGCCCATTGTTAATATTTTCCATGTCAAAAATCAACTGATTGAAGAATCTCTCTCCCGTTGCACTAGTGCTGAAGATCCTCGTACAAGTGCTTCTCAAAGGAAGGCATGTGAGCAACAAAGAGGTTAATGGCCAAAGATAGACTACCCTAATTTCCACTTTGGCTTGGTACCAAAAAGGAAAGTCCTTCTAATTTTACCGCACAATTACCGTAAACCTTGGGTGGGCCCAACCCGAAGTCCATCTCGTTGAAGGGTAATCTTGCCCAAGAATTTATCATAAGGTTTGGGAACATGAATTTTGAGGATCCCATTATAGGACTTGGTAAACCCGATTTCGATTCCAAATGATCAATAGTTGACGTCAAATACTCTTCATCGTCCGTCTTTTTCTTCGCGTCTTGAATTTTGTCGACAATGTACCATAGTGGCTTGTACATAACGTCACTAGCCTTAATGCTACATACCGAAAAGAATAGCACATTCCCAAAATACCCTTTGGGGAAGGGTTTTTCCTTCAGTTTAAGACGTGCATCGACCGGGATGTATAGTTTTACCTTTAGATCATCGTCTAAGGCGCGTGCCTTGCACGCGCTGTGCCATACAAGCGCGGCTAACACCTCGTGTTGAGGAGGAGAGAATGAGATGGTGAAAAGCTTAATTTCATTAATGGTACAAGATGACTATTTATACAAGAGTTA
>JBBYHQ010000008.1:18793356-18835221 GCA_038382645.1 Spergularia azorica
TCCCATGATGGGGTCAGAAGCCTCTCGAGCTCGAAACTCGGGGTAATAATCTCCCCGAGATCAGCAATTGTAGAGGCTGTCTCGGCCTCTACAAATAACACTCCCTCCCCATTGCAATCGATTTCGTATCGATCTGTATTGGCGTTCATATTTAGCCTACCGGCTAAGGGATAGAATTGAACGAGGACTTTGCTTAAGGCTTTTATGAGGGTGTTGGTTTCAAAAGAAGTTCCTGATTCGTAAATGAGAAAACTACGGGTGTGTGAGTTGGGAGTGCGTACGATGGTGTCTAGGCTTGAGAGCCAAAGCCTCCCTTTCGGAGTCTCCTCAGTTGGTCGTACCATGATCGACTGTTTGATGTTCATCATTTTCGAGCTAGTACCTAATAAATTCTTAATCACAATTGGGGTTCGAAATAACTGACCAATATAATCGAGACAATTCAAACAACCTTAGCTTGGTCGAAAAAAACGTGTAAAGCTGACTGAAATGGGGGAGTATATATATAATCGATCGGATTCGAAAACTGGGATTGGTGATTGTTGATATATGTAATTAAGTGTGATATAAGGGTATGAGTATGTATGTCTTTATGGTGATTGCATTGTTCAAAGCTTGGAACTTGGCTATTTATATACTCCGCTAGGAGCACGGGCAACTTGTAATTGTTTAATAAAGGCATTGAAAATTGAGACTTTGTTTCATCATAGACTAAAAACATGTGTACAGAATTGGCCCAAACTCCAAATTCAAGCCAATATATAAAATCCTAGTTTATTCAAATGTGACATTAACGTGGTTACTCCGTATATACTACTCGTAATTGGTCAAATTTTAAGCTATTCTAATTTGAGATACTATGAAAAAATATTATATTATATAACAAATGTGCCCACCAGCCACCAACCAAGAAAGGAAAAGAAAAGCAAAGTGGATATATATGGGAATTGGGTATGCTGCAATTGCTGGGAAATTGTTATCATGAATTTAAATGGTGAAAACACTCTTTCAACTAGGATAAGATTTCAGCTTTGAAAATAATTACGGTCGCAATCTATGAACTTCATATGGTAGTTTGAAAGTTTATTTGGTACTCGTACATCTAACAGATGCTGGCTCATACGTATATGGTTTATTTCAAATGGTAGAATTCTTATTTTTGCTTAATTGCGCTTACGTCGAGTGGCCAAAGATTAAAAATCTCACGTTATAGCATGGGAATATGATATTTTAATGTTCGAAGAGTAATTGAGAGATTTGAGACGGGTAGCATTGGTTCCTCTAGTCCTAGTCTCCTAGATTCGAAAGTTGTAACATTTTACCACTTAAGGAGTGAGAGTAATTGTCACTCACATCATGGTAGATCTATCTGGCTTGGGCGCTTGGCTTGTCATGGTAGATCAAATTATCAACACACATAAGCATGGCGACTTATACGACATCATGAATAAATAATGATGCATAGGATCAATGTACAATGCATGGACCAAGAGTAAATAGGGCATAGATCCGTTGAAGTCAACTTACCACCCGAGTAAATAAAATTTCGATCAAAGTCATCAAACGCATGACATTCTTTCGGTGAATTTAAAATATACATACTGCCACCGTAATTAAATAACAAGGAAATCTGATTACGTCAAGTGTATTAGAACTCATCACCACATGGAACTACGTAAAATGGTGAATCATAATTCATATTCGATTATTCTAGAATTTTTTTTTTAAGTACATGAGAGTACTTTGAAGAACGACTTAGGCAACGTAACTAATTCAGTAATTAATAAATGAGGGTTGTAAATTTATCAATGCATACAATCAGCTATTATGCGAATTTGCAAGATGCTCGGCTGCTCTCCGGTTTATGATGATTTTGAGATTTGATGGATAATATATGAACAAGTACTCAAGTAGTGGCTACAAATTAAAATTCAAGTAATATGACGCGATTTATATTATTAGATTAGATAGGCTAGTTGGATGGCATTTTACCAGATTAATGTCTTTTTCGACCAAACAGTTAAATTCTTACGTATTTGGCAACGTTATCACGCAATGACATAATTTGGAAAATGAGAGTTCCAAACTACTCTATTACGCGAGGGTTTGCATTGTCTCGTACGGAGTAGTAAGTTTGTAGTTTTGTACCTAATGAAAATGAGAGACATTGTAATTGAGTCGAGACCTTTCATTTTTCTTCTTCCAGTACAAATTTACGTACAAAATTATTCTTACCAATTAGTTTTGTTAGTAACACCTTGAATACATCATACACATAGTCAAAGAAATAAAAAAGGAGACGGCATAAACTATGACTCTCTAATAATCGAATAAGATACTCCGTTAATTAAAAAATATACGGTAATTGATTGTTTTCACTTTTCGATAAAACTGTTTAATTCACGGATAACTGGAGGAAAAAAAAACAAATACTACAAAACGAGTTATAAAAGCCGTATTGAGTTCTTAAGAAAAGATATTTTCACTAGACAAAATTTCGTAATAACTCGTATGCTTTGAGGGATTTAAAAAGGCAAACTGTCTATGTCAAAAACAAGGGTTCTTATTCTTTTATGGGGGATGATAAATTGATAAGAACCAGTGACTCGTATGATTGATACACATTCGCATCCTCAAACCTCAGTCTTGACAATCGAGGACCACCATATCTGAAACTCGAACCACTTTCTTACTCTCATGTCTCTTTTTGTGAGTACTCTTGGCAGCTTGTGGTAGACGACTAGTTCGTAATCTACCAAACACAGTATACTAATATGGTAAAAAAAGGTTCAACGATCAGAATACTTGACTAGTATGGGATTTAGAGTCCGACGAAACTCAGCACACCAGAAGACCAAATAAAAGTACACTCCACCTTTTCATATACTGTGGACTGTGTACTGTATACTCTTGTACTAGAAGTTGGAACTAGACTTAACAGTAAAGACACAATTGGCACCTTAGCCTTTCTTAATGATCACGCAGCTTACAATCTTACATTAGATTACATATCCGTCCCATAGGTTCGACTACAACAGCAGAAATAAAGCCTCCGTTCCAGAACAATAATAATTCAAGGTCGACTAACAGAATGATAATTGGGTTGGAACATTATCCTGGAGGACGAAAACCTATGGACAAGACACTACAGTGAAACCGAGCATCTTGCGCCAGAAAAATGGTCATAAAAATGAAAGTTAACAAGAAAGAACATAACAACATGTCCATGCATCTATCTGATATGTATAAATGATAAGTCATATAGAGATGATGAGAACGGCACGGGAAGGTAAAGCTAAGCAGCCCACTGATGGGTTTTCAGTTTTGCAATGCCTGGATCCTCGGGCAATCCCATCAACTCGCCAGGTGAAGGCCATAAGTTACATCGGACTATGCAGAAACTCATCTAGTAGACCATTTCATGAAAGTCTGTTGTCGGGTGAGACTCACTGAGAAATCATGTTGAATTGGAATCTAGAAAGCTGTTGAGGTATTGTGGAGATCACTGGCCCGTATCTCTGAAACACCAAACGACTCAATTTACTATTTAAGAAAGCATATGACTGAGACCCTCCACAAAATAAGACTCAAAGATGTGCAAGAAGGAATAAAAAAAATCGCAAGTTGCAACAGTGCAGAGAGTTCTACTACTGGTTTGCACATACCTGGACATTGTCGTAAAGTTCAAACAGAGGCACAGCCAACAGTTTCAGATTCTTTGGTACAGCAAAGTATTCTCTCTCAGGCAAGTGTACCATGAAAAGCTTTTTGCACTCCTGCCAAAATTCTCACAAGGTCAGCATAATTTCAGAAGGAACCAAACTCTAGTAAAAAAAAAGCAGTTCATCTTCGAAGCAATTATTCACCTTGGGCTTTGCTATGTGAGGCGGACAGTACGGGTACATCACTGTTTCAAAGTTTGGCCTCCACCAAGTAGCAACACACTCGCCAATCTGCAGAAAAAACACTCCATATTTAGTTTCTAGAGCCTATGAATGTATTACAGTTCAATAGAATGCTTAAAAGTTAAAATAAAAACACTATGCACAAAAACAGCCCACTGTAACAGCGTAAAGCAGATTGGAAAGGGCAGGAGGAGTAGACACAAATAACAATGCTTTAGATTAAAACACTATGAGCTGAGCCAACAACACAACAGCATCAAGAAGCAGACCTGCCAATTAGGTTGAATACTGGAGTTAGCACCAAGCTTGCTCGACAGTTTTCTCTTAAGCCCTTCAATTTCTGTTCAGTATAAAATACCAAAGAATCTTAAGTAAACATGAAGTCAAAGGACGCTTCATAAAACCCTCATGATGAGAGAAAGAAGCAAAGACAACAGTGACATACCATTTTCACCGGGCTTCAGACGACCACCCGGAAGTTTGCAGAACGTGTTCCCGATTTGCAGAAGAAGAATGTGTGGATGATTATGCTCTTGGACCTGTCAAAGCATTGCGAACGCCTAGTATCAAGGAACAGGAAGTATATTCTGATATCTAAACATCGAGCTCGTAACTACTCTTCATACTTGCACGACATACAAAAAGCTCAATGATAAGCTCAACAACAACAACAAAGCCTAAGACCAACTTTTGTCCTCAACCATATGAAAATTGAATATTCTTTATCCAAGTATACTCAGATGTCACTCTCATCACCCTTATCTAAATTTCCATAGATCTTCTGACACCCCTCACAATCCCTTCATTTCATTCTTAACCAGTTCGTCACTGTGTCTATGTCCACATGGCCAAACTAACAAGCTTCTCCCGCATCTTACTTCAATAGATGAAACTCTTATCTTCTTCCAACTTTTCTAGAACTAATGGATACACATTTCCATGTCATATACCTCACGAGAATAACACTATTACATCTCTCCGCTGCTACCAATAATAAGTGCACATACCAGCCCACTAGGACACTTGCGACGTCAGCAAATTGTAACTTGAAGTAAAGTCGTCACCCCCGGGGCCATGCTATACTTTTCATATGATAACACAGAAATCTGAAGTTTAACCAAAAACTGCAAATCCACGGGCATGACAAAATAAGTTGAGATGTTTGATTGGCTAGAGTTCGGCAAAATGTGGAAAGTGGAACCCACCAATCATGGGGAATCTTAGTTATAGTAGGCAGGGCACCCCGGGACCCCCAAATGACCTGTATGGCTTTCACATGGTAGGGTGGAATAGATATGCATATAATCAATGCTTGCTCTGGTGGTTAAAGTTGTGAAAATTTTAACCTCAAGTTACAAAGCTATTCCCCCCCCCCCCTTCAACTTTATTTCTTTAATTCATCACTGCCACAAATTCTTCTCTCTCAAATAAATAGAGGAAGAGACTATGGGCTAACCAACTCTTCCCTAGGTTAGACATTTTAGAAAGGGATATTTAACACCTTTGTACAAAATTCCTTCTTCCAAAATACAGTTCTCACTTCTCTGTTTATGGTATTCCATCCAAACCATGAACATATAGGAAGGGCCTTGATTATTACAACAACGACCAATATAAATAAATAAAAAAAGAGAGAGAGAAAAAAGAACTTTCGGCCTTCCTAAACTCTCCTGTGTGGTGCATTTCCACATGAAATTTTTCCAAAAGCCATACAAATAAGTAGCATGCCCAGTTGAAACTCACCAGTAAAATTCCTTCCACACTGGTCCTCATGCCTTCTTTCGTGTAGCTACAAACCAAAAATTAACATTAAATGGCCATCTCTAATATTATAAAGATCAAAATTGAAATTTTCACCAATAATTAGTGTGCAATAAAGGAGAAAATACATCCAACCGAAAACAAAAGTATGTCATCTCAACTCGATACAGTTACAAGATTACTAAAAAGCAGAAAACAATTACATTTCTGTAACTGCCAAACATATGCAACGAGAATCAATAAATAATTCTCTACACAACCATTTGTAGACTGAAGGAACAGGTCAGTTTAAACATCAGCTGTATACTATTAATAGTTCTTTTTTCATCCTCTCTGTATACTTGTGCCCATTAGTCTTACTTTCTATTATGATGAATTAAAAGCATTGACGACACAAGCGAGGCCATGCTGTTTTTGTTTCTGCCCTTCTGTTGTATTTGGTTTCAACACCTTGGTGTCCCTTCTATGCACTCACTTGGTTACTTGTCAAAATAGAAAAAGGGAAGCCATGCCCTTTTCATTCCTACTTAAGAAAACACCCCCAAAGTGCAAGCACACAAGTACTTTCAAGAGCCTCGAAAAGAAAATTACATTACACGAGAAGTTGCAAATTCATTAATACGAGTACAAATTACACTGGTTACTTTGAAAATAGGAGAGCAAAATGTACATGTAAAAAACGAATAGGAAGTTGGCAGGGAAGCAAGTGAACAAACCAGAACTCAAGTTTCATAAACAGCTATTTTCTACAAAACTCAAAACCTAGTTCTCCAACTCAAATGCCTAGGCAATTTGCATGCCGCGAGACCAACATATCAATCCGTTAAAACTCCTAAACTCATTCCCTTAAAATTCAACTTAGGAGCATAACTCCCAAGTCCGACACTTTTCCACGTTTCGTCCTAAAACCTTCAAACGGATCCCGTGTTACAAAATCGTCCAAAGAAACTGACAATTATTCACGGTTCCTCAAATATACCTCAAATTTTCCTATTGATGGCCATAATCACGCTGCTAAAGTGAATCACGAAGTCCAACACTCCAACTAAGCTAAGACATATAATAGAAAGTTAGAAACCCTAAAACAAGGTTCACCCTAGGACCTGAAAAAAACGCATTCTTCAAAAGCATTTGGAAAACAACCAAAATTTACAATTCACCCTTCCCAATTATCAAACAAAAATAGGACAACATTAAAACTCAATTTGAATTATCAATCATCCAATTTTCATAAACCAATGCACACATAACAAACCCGAAACGCGCCAGCCAATTAAAATTAAATTATGATTAAGACAAAACCCTAGAACAAGGTTCATTCAAATTAAGGACTCCAATTAATCACATTATTGTCAAAATTTCCACCAAAGATCGAAACTTTATAAGTGGATTTTCACAATAATCACAGATATAAACAAGAAATCCAACTCTCAATCAAAAAAATTGAAATCTTCAAGCTTCAACAATAAGCTAACATAACAACATAAGGCAACATCTAATGGCGGACACCCAGATCAGAAAACAACCCAAAATTAAAACTTTCTACCATGAACAGGACAAAGTAATCAAATTAATAAAGTAAGATGAATGAAATCAAATTGAAAAAGAAGAAGAAGCGTATACTTGACTTTCATACGAGCAAGACGATCAGCAACACTAGTGTCTTTCTCAAGCTTTGGTTCTTTGGTACCGAAGCTGTAGCTTGATAGTGGGTACACCGCCACCACTGACGACGATTGTGCCACCATTCTTCCCCTCTTTCTCTCTCCTCTCTCCTCTCTCTCTCTCGGTGGTGCGCGCGAATGGAGGGCTTTGTCGGGCGGTGCTTGAATTTTATGCTCTAGAATTTTCTAGTTGTTTTTACTTTTTGGGTAATTTTTGGGCACAAGACTATGGTGCAATTTGGTCTAGATGTCGAGATATGTCACATGTTACCCTAAACATTTCTCGCCTTTTCGTGATTTAGTGATGCTAGTTTGGATAACATTAAAGACGATATATTTTAAACAATGGAAAGAAGCGGTTTTTTCCCTAATCACACCTACTTATGTCCGTAAACGTGTAGACAAAGTACTAATAATAAGTTTGTGAGTACGAGAACGCATATCACAAGACCTATCCAAACTTTATGTGAGAGCGAGTCCCGTCGCAACGAATTGCGACTCTATCACACATTCTCTAGTATCTCTACCTAACCCTTGTAACAACAAACCAAGAAGAACACAACTTGGAGCACAATACACTAACAAGTAACAACTTACTAAGGAAGTAACAAGAGAATCAAATTGAAAAAAGCAGTGAGGGTGACACAAGCTACTTTCACTAATTGCCAATTGAGGTACGTTTGCATACATATCTACTAATCTTTTTTAATCATTCATACATTACAGAATACAGACAGAAAAATGATCATAAAACCCAGTTCACTGTTGAATTTGTTGAACTGCTCCGTTTCATGTCTTAAATCTACACTTTATATTTGGTTGAACAAAACCCATTTAATGTCAACGAAACCCCTCAGATAGTTAATTTGTGATCACTGCTAAATAGGACTATGGTTGAGTATCTTGAGTTAGAAGTTTAGATTCATTGATACAAGTAAATTTGTTAAATTGATTCGAGTGCCCTATGCTCAAATATTTCTGGTTTACTAGCTGTTTATTTAATCGGGTTTAGAGGTAAGGTTGCGTACATCTCGATTTCTCGATTTCCCGAGACCCGGCCTGCTAGTGGGTAAGGAAATGGTGTTCCAGTACCCTAGAAACATGTCAATATTTTGTTTATGAATAGAATATTGGTGAAAGTTGATCAAATTTCAAAACAGAAGGGGTAACTAGTACAAGCTTAATCTTGAAGCTTCAGGAATTTGTAACTTGTGAGGTGTAAGGCCTGTAACTAGCTTCTTGTTGAATGCTCATAGTGAATTACTTGAGAGATGATGGAGATTGAAGGCGGGGATGAAATCGATAATTGTTTGATCAAGCTGGTTAGGCTACATTTTAAGTCCAATTTCATAATGATATACTGAATGTTGTAATTTTGTTATTGTTGACTGACACAATTGGATGTCTTCCTTCAGAGGGTAAATCCTAAGAGACGGCGTGATAATGTTATTATTGGTTGTGGAGCTGGCTTTGCTGGTGACAGACCAAGGGCAGCTCTTAAGTTGCTTCAAAGTGTGAAGGAGATTGATTATCTTGTCCTTGAATGTCTTGCTGAGCGTACTCTAGCTGACCGATACAAGGACATGTTGTCAGGGGGAGTCGGTTATGATCCACGCAGTATGTATTCTGTTGTCTTAATTCACAGTTTTCAGTCCCTGACAATCATGGATATATAAATAATGTTGATTTCCTTGGTGAAAATGGAGTGCTCCTGTGGTGTATTTCCGATCATCTGTTGATAATTCGGCTTCCTTTGGTAAATTTATGATGTTAATTGTGTATGCAGTTTCTGAGTGGATGCATATGCTCTTACCTTTGGCATTGCAGAGGGGAACATGCATAATTACTAACATGGGCGCAAGTAAGAAGTCAGTTTGGTAATGTAATCATATTACGACTATCTGGTTTGTGGCTCATTTCTGTTTTCTGATCCCATTGTAATCGTGTGAAGTGGATCCGATTGGGGCTCAGCAGAAGGTCTTACAAATTGCTAGCAGTCTGGGGCTTACAATCACAGTGGCTATTGCCCATGAAGTCGACAAAGACGATTCAGGTACTGTTATAGTCGACAATGATTTTGGTTTCTGTCCTCAGGAATGTATGTTTCTCATCTTCTATTGATAGAACAAATATCGAAAACCCTTGAGGCTAACAGAAACCCCCTTTCTCATACTAACACTCTTTTTATTCAGGGGCGGGATTTACAACCAATAAATATTCTGTCAAGGATGGTGTAAGTCATTGCATTCCAGTGTTTCCACTGCTTTAAAAACCATTCCCTGTGATCTTATTTTTCAGCTGTATTGTAGACCTAGTGTTATTGGTCTTTGATAGTTGACAAAAATGCGTACTCTTCCGTGATGATGGGCTTACCTATCTGCCTGACATTGAAGGGCATTAGCACATATCTAGGAGCAGCTCCTATTGTCAGGTGTCTTGAATCATACAAGCCGAATGTCATCATTACCAGTCGTGTAGCTGATGCTGCTCTATTTCTAGGTCCAATGGTAAGAATTGCATCACTATGCCTTTAATTTACTGAATATAAGTTACATGTGAGCTTATAAATCAAGTCTGCTACTTGAATTGGATACTCAGCTGCAATATACTATTAGAGATAAATTGTTAGTCTTCAAATCACTGCTAGATAATTGTTCAAAAGAAAGAAAGTGGTCGCTGAACAGCTGAACAATATTATGTGGTCACTTCAGCTGTATTTGATTCCCTTCTGTAGCTTCTGATGTCATCTAAGTTGCCTATGCCTAACTGACAGGTTTATGAACTGGGCTGGAACTGGGATGACCTCGAGCAGCTAGCACAAGGGACTTTGGCTGGCCATCTTTTGGAGTGTGGCTGTCAGTTAACAGGAGCTTACTTTATGCATCCAGGTTTGTTATTGATATCCGTAATCACTTCGAGTGACCTCAAAGTCTTCAGCTTCCACATAATGGCCTAACATGCTGTCTATATCTCTAACTTATTCAGGTTTCATTTTCATGCAGGAGATAAACATAGAGATACATCTCCATCAAGTCTATTAGATCTATCACTTCCTTTTGCTGAAGTCAGTTACAAAGGACAAGTATGTGTAGCCAAGGCAGATGGCAGTGGTGGTATTCTCAATTTCAGTACTTGCGCGCAGCAGCTCCTATATGAGATATTTGATCCAAGTTCCTATATCACTCCTGACGTGGTATAATTTGTCTGAATTTGTCAGTTTATTATTTGAGAAATAATGAGAAATATTTGATTCGAGAGTCGATCCTTGTGGACAGGTCTTGGATATCCGGGATGTCATATTTGAACCCTTATCCAGCAACAAAGTTCTCTGCACTGGAGCAAAGCCCTCAGCAGCATCAACTCCTGAGAAGCTTTTACAGTTAGTACCAAAGGTAATGGGCACAATATCCTTGCCTTTTTAACTGATGGCCACAGCTTCACCTTTCGACCAGAGCCAAGTATTTTACATGATGGTTTGTAGATTCTGGTATGGTCGTACTCGTGTTTGGAAGTCAGCAACTTTCACAACATCATCGTATATGTCAGACTCTTATCATAGTACTTTTTTAAGAGATAGAATTTCGTATCTTTGATTATCAGTGATTCTGCGGGGGACCATGGGTACTTCTCATTGTATATGACATCCTCATTCATACCTTTGGACTTTGGTGTCTAATACAGGAATCTGGATGGAAAGGATGGGGAGAAATTTCTTATGGAGGTTTACAATGTGTTAAACGTGCAAGATTGGCTGAGTATCTGGTAAATGTTCTGTAGTCTGTACCTGAACCAACTCTGAGCCTTCGTATCTGTCAGCACTGAGATGTCACTGAAGTGTTGCTGTAGATGTACATTTTTGTCTCATGAGTATGCTATCTTTACAGGTTAGATCATGGATGGAAGAATCATTTCCGGGTATAAATAGATGCATTGTTTCATACATTATCGGACTTGATAGCCTGAAAGTGGCCAGCGGTGAAAGTATAACCTCGATGGAGGCAGGGTGCCGTGACATTAGGTTACGCATGGATGGGTTATTTGAACTGAAGGAACAAGCAACTCAATTTGTCGGAGAGTTCACTGCTCTCTATACAAATGGACCTGCAGGTGGTGGTGGTGTCAGGTAATCATACTTCTCAATGTTTTAGGAAATTACAAACTTGAAGCACTTCATGTTGTTATGACATATAAGAAGCAACTGTATCAGTCCAGATGCTCATGCTCTTTTGTCTGCTCTTTCTTTCTCGCAACGCAGTATTGGACACAGGAAAGAAATCCTTCTGGAAAAGCATTTGGTATGTAATCTTTCTGTGGTGCTTCTATCATTTTCGTTATCCACTGTACGGAATCTGCTTGATTGCATCTGTATGGTTCAACCAATCACCCTTACTGTAAATCAAATTTCTGCATCCTTATGTTAATGTGTGCTCAAGCTACTGGTACTTTTGATTCTCCCTGCAAGAAGGCCAAGAACAACCAGTTAACATTCATGAGGGAGATGAGAGACCGTGCAACTGACGAGCTGTTTTATAGTAAACTAACCTCTATTTCCTTTGACCGGGGATTTGTTACGACATTTATGCAGGTTAGACGTGACGCTGTTTTCTGGCACGTTGGTGCTAAAGGCACAGACATGTCAAACTTAAATTACCAACACCAAAGTAACCCAGACGGACCTGAGATGCAGACTTCTACATCACCTGAATTCCCATTACCAGTTAGGCTCGATGATTTGTCTGACCAGAACCTAGAAACTTTATCAACTGAACATCAACTGTCTCCTGCTCCCTCAGGCAAGAGGATTTTTCTGTATGAAGTTGCACATAGCAGGGTCGGAGATAAAGGAAACGACATGAACTTCTCCATCATCCCACATTTCCCCCAAGACATTGATAGGCTGAAGATGATAATAACCTCACAATGGGTGAAGGAAGCACTGTCTCCCCTTCTGAACCCGGCTCCATTTCCTGATGCAGAAGCCATTCTGAAGAGAGATGATTGGATTGCAGAAAATGTTAAAGTGGAGATATATGAAGCTCGAGGGATACATTCTCTGAATGTTGTTGTTCGCAATATTCTTGACAGTGGTGTCAACTGCTCTCGGAGGATTGATCGCCATGGAAAGACCATGTCTGATATCATACTATCCCAACAGGTGGTGTTGCCCTAGTTTCAGCAATACCTACTCAGATGTAATATATATGTTTCAGAATTTGCATTTTCTAGTGACTTTGCATATTTACATGTGCTATATCATGTAAGTAACCAAGTACATAATGATATCTTGATGCTATTCTTAAGCTGCAAGCTAAGTCATTCTCTACCAGTTTTGGCCAATCTCATTGGATTTTTTAAGCAAGTTATTATGAGTAAGACTGTCCTATATATACTTCTACCCCCCCCCCCCCAAAAAAAATTTATTTTGATGCTCCATTTCCAATGGCGCCAAACACTAATTATTCTTTGGCTTTGGGGTATATGGAATAAAGCAAAATGACTCATAAAACTATTTGTGCTTCTTATTTTGTGAAGTAGCCGTCAACCGGTGTGATACTCGAAGCAATTTTCATTTTTGGTCATCCATGTGCAGCCACTCTATGTTTCAATAGGGGTAAAACTTGCATGCATCCGACCCCCCTTATGGCGGGAGGCTTTTAAGGCTCTGGGGTAAAGATGTTGTTGTATAGAGTGTTGCTTGAGGAAGTAGTTTGTGTCTTTTTGGCGTTTAGTTCACAAAGAATGAAGTCATATCTTTGCAACTTATAAGGATGATTCTAGGAGTCTACATATAGACAAATAAAAAAATGTCTATATTTTAGTCCTTATATCCCAATTGTAGTAAAATCAAATAGTACATAGTAAGAAATATGTAATTAAAGTAAATATTCAATATTTACAGTAAATTTTTGGCATCGATAGTAACATCAAATATATAAGATTTCTCTACAAATCAATATCCTAATTTATCTCACTTTCCTATTATGTAATTATTTCCTAAATTAAACACTAAAAATTTACTGCAACCATAATTAAATTTACTACACACTAGGTGGAGACACATTTTCCTTTGTTTACATATAGACTCCTAGCATTATTGAACTTATAATAGATTATTTATTTTTCTATCCTTATTTACCTTTGTAGCGAACTATCGGCCAATAATTTTGGCTTTCTCGAAGTTTGATAACGAATACCCAGGTTTTCAAAGTAATAAATGTTATTGTTGGTGGTACCTAGTTTCGAACACCCAATCTAAAGGTGAAGGTAAAACACCTTTCAAGGTAGTAAATAAAAAAAAATAAAAGTCATTATCTTTGCTTCCTTCACTTACTAAAATAAGTCAATAAGTCTAAAACATTTACAAACACAACAATAGCAAAACAGTTGAGAGTTATTTTGGCTTTTATATCATTTAATTTGGAAGAAGTCAAACTATCTTTTAATTACTTATCTTCCACATTTAGAGCATTGGCCTAAAAACTCTCACCTCATAATTAACCTTTAGATGTCCTACGCTAAACCGTAATTTCTTGAGAGATCATAAACATAGCAAGACGTTTTGTTTAAATTAGTTTTTCATTGAATAAATCGGGGACTTTGTTCATACTGATCAAAAGTCCAAATTGAGGTAGCTCCTCCATAAAAATTGAAAAAAAAAAAAAAAGCTTCCTCAACAAAATCCGATATTAACTATAGAATTCATCTTCTTTCTTTTTACTTGTGTGCCATAAAAGGGGATCATCAAGAAGTTAAATGATATATTATTGTTGATCAGAATCCCCTAAAGTTTTGATATATCTAAATTAGAAATAATTCAATTTTGATATTATATAGAAAGAGTGTGGGAAAACATGTCATTCACAGGAACTCTTGACAAATGCAAGGCGTGTGACAAGACGGTGTACTTTGTTGATTTGCTTTCCGCCGATGGAATTACTTATCATAAGTCGTGCTTTAGATGCAGCCATTGCAAGGGAACCCTAGTGGTACGTTATTACGAATCATCGAGCTAAAATTATGTTATATGGAGTATATTTTTATGGTTTAATGCAAAGTATATATTGTCATTTTACAACATGTTTATGCATGCGTATAGATGAGCAATTACTCCTCGATGGATGGAGTACTCTATTGCAAACCTCATTTTGAGCAACTTTTTAAAGAATCTGGAGATTTCCGAAAGAATTTTAACTCGGGTAATTTAACTTGAAACTCTTCTTATAAATTAAACCATTCATAATGATTCATTGTATTCGTTGATTTGATTTCTCTTTTTTCTTGTGATTAGTGGCAAGGACAGACAAGCATAATGAATATGTGAGTAACTTAACCCACATTCATTTCTATGTTACCAAGTATAATTCTCAATTTCATTTCTTGCTCATGATATATTTGTATTTGTGTTACTTTTTCTTTTGGATTTTAGAGCAAGGCGCCCAACAAGCTCTCCTCCCACTTTTGTGGAACCCAAGAGAAATGCCCTACTTGTCACAAAACTGTGTACCCATTGGAAAAGGTTCGTAAATCACTCATCTATGATAACATAATCTTATCCTTGTGATGGTTGTTAAAACAAAATGGTAGTTAATGAATAAAAGTGGGACATATTGCCACAAACGAAAATCACCTTTCAAATTCTACATACAATTCTATGAAGTATAAACTACTATACCATTCCCAATGTATGCATAGTGCTATTGCTTTTTTTTTTTTTTTTTTTTTTTACCAAGCGAGTTACAGAAAAGTTATTGCATCTGATCTTTTTTTTTTATTATTTGAATATCTTATTATCATGCGATTAGATAACCATGGAAGGAGAATCCTACCACAAGTCATGCTTCAAGTGTGCAGTTGGAGGGTGTCCTTTAACACATTCATCGTATGCCGCTCTAGATGGGGTTCTCTACTGTAAGCACCATTTCCAACAACTCTTTATGGAGAAAGGGAATTATAATCATGTACTCAATGCCGCAAAAAAGAATTGTCCACCCCCTACCGAAGAGGGTGAATCAGCATCGGAGGCTACACATGGAGAGCAAGACGTAGAGAACAAGCCTGCAGACGAGGAAGATTCATGAAAAGTTTTGGCACATATTTTTCTAGCTTTAAGTGTCAACAACTGTTTTATACATGAATTTCCTCTTCTTCTTTGCAGAGCGGATCTCCTGTCTCATCTTCCTGTATCTCACCAATCATATGCTAGCATTTCTTATATCTTTCCAAAAAATATTATTTTTAAAATATAAAACAATGGAATGGTAGCATATAATTGGGGTGGGACGGGAAAATAGGACAGATGACCCGCTCCGTCTTTTTTGAACATCCGTTTTTGTTACTGGCCTCAAAAGCCGACATTTTTTGCCCAATGTCATAGGACTCTCTAGTACTGTTATGATATTAATTTGTAACATGTTGGGCTAATCATTTCGTTAGTAGTTGAATTCATTGATTTTTTTATTTTTTTTTTGTAATTTATTGAAGATATTGAGTTTTTTTTTTTTTTTTTTTTTGTTTAGTTTTTTTGTTAACGTTAAGCAATAATTAAACACAAATTGCTATTGGTCCTTGGTAATAAGATTTCTAAAAAATTAAAGTAAAAAATAAAAATGACACCCTAAAAAAGGGAAAGCGGAAATTTTATATTTAAATGTGTATTAATCGTATACGATTAGTTACATGGAGCACCATGTGAAGAATATTTTCAAAAATTCACATGGTTTTATTGCGATTTGTACCCATGTGACTTATGGATTTCTAATTTTATGTATGTGGTAATTAAAAAAAAAAAATTTAATTTTCTCAATTTTATTTAAATGGTGTTGTCATATAATTAACAAAACTTGATAGAATGTGCTAGTGGAAAAATCTTGCAATTGATAGTATGTTATATAATTCCTTCAAAGCTCATATCTTAATCGCAATGATAAAAATAAATATGGACATGAAAATGAAAATAAGGAAAATTTTAATTTTGGCCTGAGTACCTAAGGTTTGGGCAAATTCCACTTTGGGTACCTAAGGTTTGAGTATACCCACTTTGGGTACCCAAGGTTTGAGTATAATTTCATTTCGGGTATCTCTAGCTAAATATATGTATTTATTTGTTGTAAATCGTAGTTACTTTACATATCTATATTACTAAATTAATTACTTTTTTAAATCAAAACTTGATACAATCTAAAAAAGAAATAAAGATATATTTTTCTTGTGAAAGTGATGAGGTTCATAGTATCTAGTTTTGGTGCAATTAAATGCAAAAGTAAAAAAAAAAAAAGAAAAAAAAAAAGAAATACAATTAGAGTATAAACATACACCACAAAAAAAAAAAATCTTTGAAAGGAAATTATATATGATGGTAAAAAAAAAAAATACATGGAGTGTATATTACTGTTATGTTACCAAAGGGATAAACCACATAATTTGTAAACATTATACTTGCGATTCTTGTGAAGATGTGTGTATGTACAATAAAAAGAAAATTAGTTTTTTCGAATAATTAGCTTGGAGTCTTAGATCAGTCTAAGTTTTGTCAACAAAATTATCAAGATTCAATAATATTTTAGATAAAAAAAAATAAATTTGGTTATTGAGGTACCCAAGGTGGAATTTGGTCTAACCTTGGGTACCTAAATGGAAAATTTTCAGAAAAATAAATTTAGTATGACATATTAACCAACCTAAACAACCATGCAAAAAGAACATGAATCATTTTCTAATTACCATACGAATGAAGATTTCGTTGCCAATGAATTAGTTTTATTCCTTATAGCAAATGAAGATTTCGTTGCCTCGATGCAACGATGATACTCACCAGGCACCAATGATATTGGTGGATGATGGCTTTGGGCGATGGCCGAACTGAGT
The DNA here is from genome assembly GCA_038382645.1 of Spergularia azorica. Classification (NCBI taxonomy): domain Eukaryota; kingdom Viridiplantae; phylum Streptophyta; class Magnoliopsida; order Caryophyllales; family Caryophyllaceae; genus Spergularia; species Spergularia azorica. The sequence continues at coordinate 18,810,551 of JBBYHQ010000008.1, forward strand.
TCTGTTATAAGTAAGAATGTAAATTGAATTATGTAAATTTCGGATAGTGTATTCTCTCGACCATAATAAGAAAGATTACAAACCTCAATAAGATACATAAACATAATGCATTCTTAATAATAAATACCTTTTTTACATAATCAATTATCATTGATCTACTATATCAAAAATCAGTTTGGGTCACTTATGCAAATCCATAAAACAAGGAGGTGCAATGTGCAAAACTAAACTTATTTTCATCACTTTTATCGCTTTTCGACGTTATTCGGTTATTTACATTTATGTTGGACAAAAGCACCAAAAATTCATCTACAACTCCACAAGCGTAATTTACCTTTTGTTCGACTTCCATATTAGCCACCCTAACCAACGACTCTGCCATAAATGCAAACCGTTGTTTGTAAGCACCAAATCACAAATACTACTGTTTTTTCACGTCAAACACACACATTGTTATCACGGTATCATGTCATATTAACATCTAATAATATCTTACATGATACGATAAAACATTTCATTAATATAAAACTGTCATTTCGATGTATATAAAAGGTTCGAAAGTATCGTCGAGCAAATATCCATAACAACCTACACCAAAGAGAATCGAAGCTAACACATAAAAACATCGTAAGTTCATAACCAGCAAATTGTGGAGAGAAAATCACAGATAAACACACTTCTTCGAAAAAACAACCTTTATAAAGCTCGATTCAAAAACCCGAAAAATCCCCCCTTTTTTTCTTTTCTGATTACCCAAACATTTACTTTAGATTAGAAAAACCCTAATTTCATCGCTCTCAAATTTTCGAATCGGAAAAATTCACAATCTCTCGTTCAAATTTTCGGCGCAAATCTTCCCCCAAAATTCCCGAAACCCTAGATTGATTAAAAAAAAAAATTGTCGAGAAATTAAGTTCGTCGGAGTACAGATCTGGAAAATCTTTCGAAAAAAATAGTGGGACTTAATTTTTTTGTGAACGTCCACTATTTTGAAGATCGATTCTCTTGCATTCGGCCTGTATATATAGTTTGTAGGAGATTTAGGTTAGAATTTTCCCCCAAATTTGCGTAATTCTTTAGGGCTTCTTTGATAAGTTTCCGGAGATGAATGATAACGGTAGAGGTAGGTATCCGCCGGGTATGGGAAGAGGACGCGGTTACGGCGGAGGTGGAGGCGGTGGTGGTGTAGGCGTAGGAGGCGGAAACCCTAATTTTCAAGGTAGGAATTATTATCAGCAGCAGCAACAACAATCGCAGTATGTGCAGAGAGGAGGAATGTTACAGAATCATCATCAACAACAGCAACACCAGCAACATCATCAGCAACAGATGCAACAACATCAGCAACAGATGCAGCAGCAACAACATCAGCAGCAGCAACAGCAACAGCAGTGGTTGAGGCGTAATCAGTTAGCTAGGAATGTTTCCGAGACGAGTGTCGATGAAGTCGAAAAGACTGTCCAGTCCGAAGCCGTTGATACTAGGTATACCACTCCCTTAGTATTGTTCATATTTTGTGCTTTTAACTTGTTGTTTACGTTTTTGGCTGAGATTGATTGATTCTTGCGTTTAGAATTGGTAGAATTGTCCGGAAGAATTTTGTTCTTTGTAGGGTTAAATCTTGAAATTTAGGGGGACGGGGTCGTATTATACGAGACTAGCTGGTGGCGTGTGCGCGTTGGGTGTGTTTGGATGAGTATTGTATTAGTATTTTAGTATATACGGTGAGATTGAAAAACAGTAGTGATTTTGGGGCCTTAATGACTTATAGATGATTACCTTTCGTATAATGAGTAAAATTTGAATTAAACAAATGATCGCCATACGCCATTAAGGTATGGTTCTTGAACATTTATGGCTGGGCTTTACATGTAATCTAGAATCTCGATAGAAAAAATTAGTTTAATTAACTAAAGTGAATGTAAAGTTAAAGAGGATAAGAAATTCTTTCAGCGTTCATATAGAGAAAGGTCATATGGATCCCTTCAAAAGTTCAAACCGCCCACGGCCCTCAGCTGAAATTACCTCTAACCTATTTCCAACTTGCGAAATTATCAACTGAAATGCTGGGCAAAGGTCTCATGAAAAAGAGAAACAATACCTTGTAAAGAATTGGCCGTGACAGACAAAGTTACTTGTATGATTTCTGCCCCGTCACTTGTGGCTATCTATCTACAATTTTACATTAGTATCTGTCTATATATAGACAGCTTTGGTCCATGATTGATACTCTTGCTAGCATTGACATTGTGCTTTGTGGACTTTGCTTCGAGCCTTCAGTTGTTAATATCTCTCCTGTCTTAGTAGGAGCCTCTCATCCCTTAGCTATTTCCGGGAGTGTTGCTTTGCCTCGTATTGAGATGAGGCTGCCACATCCCAAGCTATTGATGGAGACCCCTATTAGAATCTTCTAAGATTGTTGGGTGTTTTCTTTTTCTTGTTTCTTTTTTCTTTTTTTTTTTTTGGGGGGTGGTGGGTTTATCTGTGAGATACAAAGGTCAATATACTGTGAGAAAGGAAGATTTGAACTCGTACTTTATTTTACCCTGTACCTTTCATCTTAGCCACTAAGACTTTTGGCATTGGGGCAATATGCATTAGCTATCTGTGAGGATTTTGAGGATTTGTGATCCTCCTTGCCTGTACACTTTTACTTAAATGTTGAAAAAGTACTTTACTGATTGCTGTACCTCACTTCTGTCTAGCTCACAAGATTGGAAGGCAAAGTTGAAGCAACCACCACAAGATACACGCTATAGGACAGAGGTATATATTCTGATTTTTCCTGTAGCTTTAATGTACTCTGGGCTTGGGGATGAATGCATCTGTATGATCGCCAACTCCTTTTGTGTTGCTGATGACATGCCTGTACAGGCAAAGATTAATGATAATGCCATGAACCGCTTTCTTTTAGCTCAGTTGGTTGTAAGATAAAAAAAAACTTGCGTAACTTCCTGCTGACGGACATCCCGGGATATGTGTGAGAATGTTCACTGGCCTATGACTATAAGAAGTGCTCTCTTGTTCAATTTGTTTATTATTGCTCAACTCTTGAAAATTTCTGTTGGAGGCTTTTGAATTTATCTTGTGGAATGATTTTCTTTTTTTGTAGCTGTCTGGTTATGATTTATGACACGTGACCTTGATATTTATGTTCACTGTGTGGTGTAGTCTATAACAGTATAAAGCAATATTTGCTTTCGTGAAATTACATTTCCTTCCTGGCTTCTTAGGTTCTGCTTTGAATTAACTTACCTTGGTAGGGTGTCTGTTTTTTGCGTATCACACAAATATTCTAGACATGGCAGTGGTTATGATTCACTATACACTGTGTGTGTGTCTTGAGTTTGGCCTGTGAGGTAGAGCTGTATTTATCCTTTGCTGGTATTTGCTGAAGTTATTTGTATGTAAATGTAAAGAATTCAGTCAATTGTGAGTTTATGCTTTTTCAGTATTTCTTGAGAGTTATTTCTGAGCTGTACAAACTACAAAGTTCAGTTGATTGTTCAATGACAGCATGCTGGAATTTTCTTATCAGATTCAGTTTCTTTCCTTTTTTGCTTCTATTTTTATGAATTTCTTTTGTAAATCTGTACTTCTATCATCAGTCCTATGTTGAAATGTATTTGATAAATTGTCTGGGGAAATTCGTCAAGCCACTGTTGCTAGTGATGAATGTCTTTTGTGTGCATGCCTTCTCCACTTTAATGGTGTGCATTATTGTTTCTATAGGATGTAACAGCTACCAAAGGGAATGAATTTGAAGATTACTTTTTGAAGCGCGAGTTGCTTATGGGTATATATGAAAAGGGTTTTGAAAGGCCATCTCCTATCCAGGAAGAAAGTATTCCAATTGCACTCACAGGGTGTGATATTCTTGCAAGAGCGAAAAATGGGACAGGGAAAACTGCTGCATTCTGCATTCCTGCTTTGGAAAAAATCGATCAAGATAACAATGTTATTCAAGGTTTTCATCTTCCCTTCATTAGCTACATATTTATATCTGTGTTATGGTGAATGGTGATTATTCCCCTTTATCACCTCCAGTGAGACTGCAAATTTTGATTGATGATCCTTGTTATAGGTAAAAGTAGTAGTTGGTCATTTGGGATACCTTGGATTGAAGAAACATAATAAAAAGATTTTTTTTTTCAGTGAATTGAATTGTATCTATATAAAAACAGAAAAAATAAGAACTCTAAATATGGACCAGAAGTCCATGCCCAACCACAAACCACAACAAGATCATCATCCCCTACCCGAGAAGCCCCTCTTTATACTATCATAATTGATAGTGGATGTCAACTTCAGATTTCTTTTTCTATCTTCTAAAGGACTCTTGAGTTGGCTTTGTTCCCTCAGGTAAGCCGAGACCTGAGAACCCTTGGCACAGAGCTAAAGTTTCCATGGTGTTTGGCCATGGGGAATTTTATTTAGGTTAATAAGTCAGAGTTTTGGTTATTCCTAAGTATTCTTGAGCCATACTGCCTTTCTCCTTGTGATCTCAACTGGTCTTTGTCTCTTTGCAGCTGTCATACTTGTTCCCACAAGAGAATTGGCACTCCAGACATCACAAGTTTGTAAAGAGCTCGGAAAGCATCTGAAAATTCAAGTAATGGTTACAACTGGTGGGACCAGTTTGAAAGATGATATTATGAGATTGTATCAACCTGTGCATTTACTAGTAGGAACTCCTGGACGGATACTAGATCTTACTAAGAAAGGGGTTTGCATTTTGGAAAACTGTTCCATGCTTGTAATGGATGAGGTAATGTCACTATCTAAATATCACTTTTCTTTTCGCAATATGATACAGTACTTTGTTATTTCAGGAGGATGTTGCTTTTTAAATTCCAATCTTTGTTTTGCTATATAGTTAGTAAAATTTGACTTCCTCAAAAAAATAAAAATAAAACTTTGTGAGAGGTATTTCCATCTCTTTGAAACTACAATGCTATTTGCTGAGTATGTATGGTGACATGCAGAAGGAAATTTAATCAGGTGTGGGTTTTTGATTGCTGAAATGTTTTCTTCAAGTCTTTCAGAAGTTTGATAAACTAACTCTGTAACAGTTTTTAGAGGTATATGACCAATTCTGATATTCCTTTGGTTTCTTCAGACTAGAGCGACACTATTAAATTGTGTCTGTGATTCTGTATGTCTTCTTTTTCCCCATGATTGGAAGAGTTAAAGACTGAGAAATGCACGAGTTCAACGTGTCAGTATATACTTAAGATCAGTCGATCAGTGGTCATTGTTTTAATTTTTGTAAGGAGTATCTGTTTATGCTCTGAAACTTAGAATGCTACTGTGGTAGAAGGGTCATTTGCAAGGGTGTTATTGGTTGAAAATCCCCTTTCCTCCAGCGGCTGTTATATTCTATTCTTTCTGAGCTGACTATTGTTATTAGTTGTACTCAGTGAAATTATTGAATGTGTAATGAGGTCTTGAGGATCCTAATTTCTGCTTGCAGGCTGATAAGCTTTTGTCACCAGAGTTTCAGCCTTCGATAGAGCAGCTTATCCGATTTCTGCCTGTGACCCGTCAGATTTTGATGTTCTCAGCAACTTTTCCTGTCACTGTTAAAGATTTTAAAGATAGATATCTTCAGAAGCCTTATGTCATTAATCTAATGGATGAGCTTACTTTGAAAGGTATATCACAGTTTTACGCATTTGTTGAAGAAAGACAGAAAGTCCACTGCTTAAACACCCTCTTCTCCAAGGTTTGTTCATGTGCTTTAGAATGTTTATTCTCATTGTACTCAAATGGTTCCGTGATCAGAAATCACATAGTTGTTTTTGCCCTTTTTTTTCAGCTCCAAATCAACCAGTCTATCATCTTCTGCAATTCTGTTAACCGTGTTGAGTTGCTAGCTAAGAAGATTACAGAGCTGGGTTATTCTTGCTTTTACATTCATGCAAAGATGTTGCAGGATCATCGGAACAGAGTTTTCCATGATTTTCGTAATGGGGCATGCAGAAATCTTGTCTGCACTGGTATGTCATATTGTCAATACCCTGTGGACTTGTTTATTTTTGTTCATGTTGGCCTAAAGAATGAGGAGGGCCCTTTACTGGATGAAATTATATGTTAGCGCTATAATTTGAAAGGCAGAATATATATATTTTTTTTCTATTTGTTTGTTTTGAGGTAACAGGCGTGGTATTGTTGTGAAAGCTTTATTTCAAGAAACTCCTTTTTTTCGGTTGTGTTCAAATTTTTTTTTTTTTTTTTTTTTGGGGGGGGGGGGATAAAGCTGCTTTCCATGTGGAACTTTTTCTTTGAAATCTAATTCTACTGTACACTGGATCGTGGTGGTTGACATTTCAGTTTAAGCCATGTATGGCAACTCTTTTTTACCTAAGGTTGCATGTTAATCATTCTCATCGACTTAAAATTGTCTGAGGTGCAGTGTGGCTGGCTTTAGCACTCAAAAGTGCTTATTACCTCGCAAGGTTGTACAATTATGTGTTTGTACCGTTCGGTAACGTTCAGGATAGTGGTTCTGGTGATGCCAATAATAATCTATGGACTTTTTCTTTGCGTTTGGAACCCCAGAATTCCCATTCTCGCTATTGGTTGTATTTGTCTATTTTGTATGTATCATTTATTGTCTAGATCTCTCTGAAAAATGTGGATCCAATAATCTCTCGTTTGTGTATGTTTTTGGTTTCAAGCCGTTGCTTTAATCTTTTTGCTTTGTGGGATGATCATTGCAGATTTATTTACAAGAGGAATAGACATCCAGGCTGTCAATGTTGTTATTAACTTCGACTTCCCGAAAAACTCTGAAACCTACCTCCATAGGGTATGCGTAGTATTCATCTTGGGTATCTTGTTGTTTCTGGACATTCTCTTTAACGTATTCTTTGTTTTGCTAACGTGGCTGTGGTGGTCGTTTTTGTCACAGGTTGGTCGATCTGGAAGGTTCGGACATCTTGGTTTAGCTGTGAATTTGATTACCTATGAAGATCGCTTTAACTTGTCAGTTCCTTGCTCTTGTTTTCTTATTAATCCAAATAGGTTTTCAGCTTTTGATCATTTGTTTTACTCTCTTATGTTTTCTGGAACAGGTATAAGATTGAGCAAGAACTTGGAACTGAGATAAAACAGATTCCTCCACAAATAGATCAAGCTATCTACTGCCGCTAACTAGTTGGTTCTATTAGATGGTGTGCTGTTTGGGTGAACAGTTTTCGGCCATGGTGAGTTTTTATTTATTTATCAAGCCTTCCTACTTTCTGATTCAGTTAGTTAATCAGTTTACAATGAAAGGTTTATGTTGGTATGGTTTTTCTGGAGTATGCACATGTAAATGTATTTCCTACAAGTGTAATTCCTAAGCCATGGCCCCATGGGTTTGCATTCGCTATTGTTATGGTTTTTTGCAGTTTACAATGTAAATTTTATGTTCGTATGGTTTACTGACTGCAGCTATCTGAATGCATTTTATTACTATTGTTTTGTATTTTCATTCCCAATGGGGCGAATACTCTTCTTTGGCTTTTGAATATGTAGTATATTATATATAAAAAAAACGACTCACGAAATTGCTTGTCCCGACTCACTAAGTTTATTCAAGTTTCAATTTTGTTGTATACTCTTACCATAGAAATTGGGAATTTTAACACATTCTGGTGTGTAGGCATAGGCTTTGGTAAGGAGTTGAATGTAGACATTGCTTGTGACTTCTCTTTTTGAGGTGTATTGTTTATGTGTGCACCTTTGATTGTTTTCTAAGGGAGTTGTATGCTGCTGGTGTTTGGGCGTTGATGTGTGACACCGCGATGTTTGCATGGTTGTACCTCAGTTTGAACCTGCCTTATTACATTTTCTTCTACTTTTATTTTATCAGGGTAACCCATAAATAGGATGCAGCCGTAGGTTTTCATCTAAACATGTCAGAATTAATCAAGTTTGAGGACATAGTTTATGGCTTCATTTGTTTTCTGGATCATGGATTTCTAATATGTTCTTTTGGCGCTTCTAGGAATAGTAAATGTTGTTTTTTTTTTAACGTCTTTGATTGTTTACACATTTAGTGGCTGGCTCACATTATGAATTTTATGCTCGTAGTGTTAGTTTGTAGACTTCCAGTCTCGAGTTATTGTTTTGATGGACATGTATCCCTTTGCAGGTGTGTGATCAAGATTGAATTTGCCCATGCAGACATCAGGACTATGTTTGTAGAAGACCCTGGCTGGTGTCTTGTGTAGTCTGCTAGTGCAGATCTCCCTGGGATGCCATCTACTCCTTCCGGACAATATTATGTAGGTTCAAGGTTGGATCAAAGTCTAGGATTATGTGTTTGTGAAGTTTGGTCATGTTTTGGGTCGTGCTCATCATAGGTTTTTCGGCCTTTGATGTGGCTTTGACTCATCTCTTGGTCGACCTGTTTCCTTTGGTCCATGTCGTTATGCTGCTTTTGTCTTTTCCCTGTCAGTGCTTCCATCCTAAGGCACCCTCAGATCAAGACCTTAATGTTCTGTGCCAGAAATAAAATGCTCATTATACTCTTGAGTGAGCTTGAAGATTCTGAATACTTATGTTGTTACCTTGTTTGCATTTATGCGAATGGTGGATCTATTACATCGTGCAGAATTTTTTCGTTGTTTGCCTTTTTACAAGGATTTTATGAACTTGAGATAAATGCAGTCAAGGTATTTACTTGTTAGGTTGGTCTCCAGGCGGGAGTTTTTGAGATGTCAACTATCGACTATCGAGTTAACGTTATTGTTGTCTCGGGACCTAAAATCCACGGTAGTTGCTTCTGCAACACTTTCCTGAAGCATGTATGAGTAATACTCCGTATTCTGTAACTTTGAAGTCCTGCCCATTGAGCAATGCCTTGGGTGAAAGGGTCTATTCCTTATATAGTAATAATAGCATTTACTATTTGGGTACTTGTGACATGTGAGCTTGTTACAATGTTACCCTGCCGAAATTTTGACCGCATTTATGTTGGACAACGATTAGAACACGATACTCTGCTTGTATTGCTGTCCTACTGTTGAGGCGCTGATCTTCTTTCCCTTGTCAAAAATTTGAAGGCTGTTGACCGTTGTATTCAACCCAATAGTCCGGAATTACCATGATTACTATTCTATAATCCACACGGAATGTAACACGACTTTTCCGTATGATATATAATAAACAAAATGATCATATTTTGGTGTCCGCTATGACATCGTTAAAGCCACATTGTGAGTCGAGTTTTTGTTACGCTTTTTTTATGAAATGTGTTTTTCTCCTCTCTCGAATCATTGTGTGACTATGTTATCTGCTATTGACTAATGCATGTGAATTGTGATGATGAAGTATGATTTTGTTGCTTTATCTTATGGTGGGAAAATTTGATACTATTTGATCAGCAGAGAAAGGGGGAGGGATACAATGCGTGACCGTACCCCGTCATCTTCACATTTATTGTGTTTTCCTTTCTCTATTCGTCCTTTCAATCCCCATTTATTGCTTGTTCGCCACTCTTTCACTGTTTTTGCCTTCCTTTTTCCTTTTGATAACCTATTTCGAACCACATCTAGTTTCTCTCGAATTCGAGTTACGTAAACTAAATATGAGTTTTCTTCGTAACTACATTCATAGAGCTTGGACTTGGAAGAGTTGGAACCTCCGGTTAAGTCAATTGAATTCTATGCCAATTCGACAAAATGCTTACGGCTGCTCCATACTATATACTCCAATATTTCCAATGGGGGGTTTGGGTTGAATTACTCGCTCGCGTTCCTAACAAACGTAAAAAATGAAAATACGAGAGAGTATATCGATTCTACTGACCATACTTTACGATATAATCTAACACGTAATTGTAAACAAAAGATGTGAGTAATATACTTATAACCTTGTTTACTAATTTAGAAATATAACACCCTGGGCTCACTGTTTTTTCTTGACTTGTAGTATTGTATAGTAATAAAGTCAAAAGCTTAAGAACCAATCTCAAATTAGGGTGTCATTTAATAGGGGGTGCCCTCAACCATGTGTGTATTGCAACACTTTTTGTGTCTTGTTTGATTGCTTGTTTTAGCTCTATGACCTTTTCCTTGACCTTGTCCTCTGTTTCTCCCACCTCATACAAATTTAATCCCCCTTCTCCCCTCTCTCCAAATTCATTAAATTCTAATAACCTGATACTATAATTTCATACTAATACACACACTAGTGTGATTCCATCGACTAAACCGTAAAACTGTAATCTGAGAACAACTATTCTTACCTGAATTTCATGGAACCACTTATAAAGCGCCTTTTCATTTCAGAGACTCACTATGGTGTGAAAACACGAAATCTACTAGTAAAACTGTATTTCGAGAACGACTATTCTTTCTTACTATATCCTAGACTCGGGATTTTATAACATCGCTATTAAAACACTTGTCTTATCCGAAAGTTTTTATTAAAAGGGTGTGAGAATAGACGAATTCGACGTGGAAATAACACTTGCTGATATTATAATTTTCCTGTCACTGAAATGATGTAATGTAATATAGGAAGGGAAAGCAGGAGCATTGAATGCAAGAGCACTTCTGTTTTTCCTGCAGAAATTTTTACCATAAATCTCAGCTTGAAACTCGCTGCTGATCGTACTAGTCTACTGCACACACACAAAAAAATTTCTCTCTCTCTCCAACAATTATTTCCAAGATTTCCAAAGATCAACATAACCCACCTCCACTTTTCCCAATCATTCATTATATATACATTTAATTCATCTTGTAGCATTTATGTCTCTTTTTTTTTTTTTTTCCTGGGTTTTCCAAGGGTGATATGACCTAAAAAATTAAAACTTTTCTTACAATTTAAAGCTCCAAGATTGGATCTTTTTTTCTGGGTTTCATTCATCATAGTTGTAGTGTTGTGGTACTAGTGTTTTTCTTTTGCAGTCACTTCATTTATACTCTTCTTTCTGAATTGTTTTTTTTTTTTTTTACTGCTGAAAAGTTGAAGGGAAAGTGCAGTGAAAATGGGAAGAGCACCTTGTTGTGATAAGCAAGGTTTGAAGAAAGGGCCATGGAGTTCTGAAGAAGATGAACTTCTTCTTAATTATATTAGTGAACATGGTCATGGTAATTGGCGCTCTCTTCCCAAGAATGCTGGTATTTTTCTACTCTTGTTACTCTTATTTCCCCTGTTTTTTTTTTTCTCTGTTTTTGTTGTGTGGTTTGTTAGGGTGGGGAGGTTCTGAGTCGACTCGTTCTGAGTTGGAACGAGCGTGTTCTGATCTGGGAGCGACTGTTCACACACCTCTGTTTTTGTTTATGGTGTCGTTTTAGTTTCACGTTAATGAATACACAATTAAGGCGTGAGAATAGACATTTCGGTTTTTATAGTCCTACATACTCTTTGGATCATTATGTTGTGTAGACTGTGATTGTTAAAATTGGTCAAAGGCATGGGGAAAGGTGGTTGCTTTTTGTTATTTGTGAGTAAATCCATCTTGAATAAATCATGTGGCAAATTTGACTTGGAAACTTATTAAGGTAATACTGTATCACATATAGTAATAATAAATAAAAATTGTGAAGTGAATTGTTTTTGTGTTTTACTAGTTTTAGGTTGTAACTTGTAACTGATACTTCTAAATCTTCCTATCTTATACCTGAATGCCTTCTAATAATGGTTGTTTTGTTTTGGGTCTTCCTTCTTTTGCAGTGAAAAATAGAGTTGTTCTTTCTTTTCTTATACAGTATATGTTAGATTATTGGTGTGCATATGTGTTGCTTACAAAAGAAGCTTGAAGTACCTGTTACATGAAAAACTGTACAAAGATGTGTCTCAATAGTCAATCCTGCTCATGGTAAATTTTGCTAGATTTACATGACAAAAGTGTAGATTGAGACATGTTAGACAGAACTCAGAAGGATGTGTTGTATATGTATAGATATGTCTATTCTTGTTTTGAGTTGAAACGAGCGTGTTCTAAGTCGGCTCATTCCGAGCTGGAACGAGCGTGTTCTAATTTGGGAGCGACTGTTCACACACCCTATCTTTGTTTATATGGTGTCGTCAAACAGTTTTCAATTTCGCGTATATGAATAGACAATTAAGACGTAAGAATAGAGATTTCGGTTTTAATAATCCTAGATACTCTTTGACTCTTTGGATCATTATGTTGTGTAGATGTGATTGTTAAAATTGGTCAAAGGCATGAGGAAAGGTGGTTGCTTTTTGTTATTTTTGAGTAAATCCATTTCGAATTGATCATGTGGCAAATTTGACTTGCAAACTTACTGAAGTAACATCACATATAGTAATAATTAAAATTTTGTGTGAAGTGAATTGTTTTTGTGTTTTACTAGTTTAGGTTGTAACTTGTAACTGTTGCTTCCAAATCTTCCTATCTTAACTTGAATGCCCTTCTAATAATGATTGTTTTGTTTTGGGTGTTCCTTCTTTTGCAATGAAAAAGGCAGTTGTTCCTTCTCTCCTTATGTTAAATTATTGGTGTGCATATGTGTTTCTTACAAAAGAAGCTTAAAGTACATGTTACATGAAAAACTGTACAAAGATATGGCAATCCTGCTCATGGTAATTTGCTAGATTTACATGGAAAAAAGTGTACAATGATACATGTTAGACAGAACTTTGAAGGAACTGGAGTTTTCATAGGAACTGGAGTTTTCGGATAATAACTTTGATAGTACTTGGTAGTGAGAATTACATAATGAATTTTGAGTCAGTCAGCAGTTGAAGAGAATTTTATGTTAAGCATATTATCAACCAATATGCTAATTGTGAATTTGAGCTGCATATTCATTCTATTTGATGCTTTGACCATGCTGCTGTGTTTGCTACGCTGACAACCACTTCCTAGACTCAACAGCATTCTCTGTTGCATGGCTGATACTGTTTTATAACTTATCAGAACGTTGTGCAAATGACTGGGATGTATTCTTGTAGGTCTTCAACGATGTGGAAAGAGTTGTAGGCTTCGGTGGACAAACTATCTTAGGCCAGACATTAAACGCGGTCCATTTACTGCTGAAGAAGAAAAGCTTGTGATGCAGCTGCATGCCATTCTAGGCAACAGGTATCACATAGTTCCCTCACCAATTCTGTACTGGTCTTGGATAGTCTCTAGATCTATAAATTTTTTCGTTTTCTTACATGACCTGATGTCTGCCTGATGATCGTTAATCACTTACATCGAAGAATTATGATTCAGGTGGGCTGCAATTGCTACTCAACTGGAAGGAAGAACAGACAATGAGATCAAGAACTTGTGGAACACCCACTTGAAGAAACGGTTAGTGAGCATGGGTCTCGATCCTCAAACACATGAACCAGCTTCTACATCAAGTGGACGGTCTACAAAGCCCCCTGCGTCCCCTTCTACCCGTCACAAGGCTCAGTGGGAGAGTGCAAGGCTTGAAGCAGAAGCCCGTCTTTCTAAGGAGTGCTTAATACATAATCCAAATTCTTCAGACTTCTCTGAATCTGACTTCTTCCTTCAGCTTTGGAACTCTGAGATAGGGGAGTCATTCCGAAAGGTTGAAACAAAGGAAAATGTTGAGAAGAGTACATGCCAGAGCCCAGTTTCACAAGCATCATCTTCTACAAAATGTGCCTCAAATTCCGGTCTCACTATGGACACATGCCAAGCTTCTGAAATGGCAATAAACCCTGATGAAGATACTGATTACAAAGACTCGAAATCCCACATTGTGCTTCTAAATGGAAAATCAGATTCTACATGTTCGAATGAGGTAGACGACTCATCAGAGTCTGCATTGCAGCTGCTCTTGGATTTCCCCAGTAACAATGACATGAGTTTCTTGGAAGATCACTTCCATGACTACTCCTTCTATCCTTTCATGTAGAGCAACAGTTGAACAGCCTATGCTGTGCGCTCCTTTTGGTACACCTGCTGCTGATATATCAGCTTTTGTTTGTCGTCTTGGTCGTCTTAAATCAGCCTTGCAGGTATCTAATATTCCTATTTTTGACCTAATCATCCAGTTTAGTCATGTATATTGTTAAACCAGTCCTAGCTAGTAGGATGCCTCTAACGATGATTTAGAAACAAAGAGGCTGATATTCCTGCATCTGTTGTTAGCCCTAAGTTTCGCGGTGGTTGCATTGTCTGTAGACTGTCTGTAGGCTCATTGATCTACATTGGAATATATGTAAAGTGTTGGATGCTTATCTTTTGAGGAACTTCTTGATCCAAAATTCTGATGGAAATTATGAGATCATTCTACCAAATTGTGGCAGCAAACATGGAAATCTATGTTTTTCGACATGGACAGACAGAAGCACAGAACACCGACACAACATGTTTACAGACAGAAGCACAGAACACTGATACAACAGAAGCACAGAACACTGATCTGATAGGAAAATTTAGATCAAAGAAACTCAAACTATTCCTCTTGCATATCAAATCACTTGTTTTCCACAAAGAAACTCAAACTACAGCTATTTAACTGATCTCTCCGAGAACTGCTTAAGCTTTAGATAACCGAACAATGAACATGATGAACAAATCTAGCATAATGTTACCACTTTGAAACTGTCATTAATCCTGGTGATTCTACATCTACCCTGGATGGTCTAAAATGACACGCAGCCACAGAATTTCTTTGGGGCATAACCCGTGGCACGGTACTTTGCTGCCTTCTCCTCAATCGAAAGGACATCTTCACCCTTTTTCGCTTGAACCATTGCTCTCTTCTCCTCAGCTTCTTTGTGAAGTAGAGCGACCCTGTTCTTCATCTTTTCCCCTTTTTCTGCCTTTTTCTTTTCCAGTTCTTCCTGTTCATACAGCACATATAAGCTAAATGAGGAGACCTATACACAGCTTCTCTAAGGCTGATCTTTCAGGTGTTCATAAACTTCCCAACCAGCTAGTGATCGAATTACGTACCTCGATTCCCTTCAATTTAGCATCTACTGATGCTTTCTTACAGTTCTCCCATGCATCTAGAGCAGATAGCTTCTTCTGCGCCCTGTTACGGAAAAATCGCAATTGTAAGTCCTGAGTTATCCAACACTCTTACCTATTATTCTCTACTGCAATGTCTACAACAATCTTCACAGAAAAGCCTAAATTGGTCATGTTTACAATCAAGCTAGATGCAGAAAGTTCATGATGAAAGTTCACTTTTATATCAACATTGACTCTAAACTTGTAACATACTACCAATCTACAAAGAATAATCTCTACTTGTCCTAAGTCAAAGGATACAACAATTCAAAATTTGCATCATGCATGCATGTTTCATATTTCGGCTCAAGAAGGTCTAAATGTACGCAATCTTACCATTACGATGGCAAACAACTTTAATATGCAACATCACATAATGAAATGATGGTAATACAACAAATGAAACTTACTTGTTAAGTGCTTTAGTCTTCTCACTTTCTTCCCATGCCTTAATAAAAGACAGCCTCTTCTCAGACTCAACATGAGCTAGAGCAATATCTGTGACAATAACAACATAGTAACACACATAAACACACCATTACTACCCAAATAAAAAAAAAAAAAAAAAAAAACGGAAAAAAAGAGTTAAAATATATAAACAATTGAATTTGTATCTTCATGTTATTGTGTGTCACACTCACCCCTATCCCTATTCCTTGGAGCACACTCATCTTCCACCTCTGTTGATAATAAACATGCACTTTAAGACCATCAGGTTCAATAAAGCGACAAAGTCTTAGGTAAGACGGTCTTACAATAAAACGAGTAACACGCTTTTAAGAACGTTATATGTCATCCTGTTATATAATAAGACCGTCTTATCCAAATTTCGCCTTTTTAAACTAAACATTAGAGATATAGAGAAGAAAAGCAAGTAGTATTACTTTCAACAACAACAGCAACAGGAGTAGGAGCTGGACTTGGTACTGTCCTAGGCTGAGGAGGGACATCAGGAGTTGTCGGTGCCGGAGGCGGTGGCGTTGTCTGAGCAACGACCACCGGTTTCTCGGTAGAAACGGGGGTTGTTGGTGTTGTAGAAGGCGTAGGTTTGGTAACTGATACTTTCTTTGCCTCCTTCTCACCCATTTTCCTTTCTTTCTGTTGTTCTGTTTCTTCTGTTTAATTTTTCTACACTTGTAAGTTTGTTAACAAGATTTTGTTATGAAGTTTGTCTTAATGTTAATCCGTAAAATTAAGCATCAGATTATTTGGTTTCTCTAGTCTTATTTATATGTTGGCCAAGTCTGCTTAATACATTTTCATTATTAATCGTTAACAACCGGCAAATCAGTTACAAAGACTCATGAGTTGTGACCACGTAGTGACTAAAGTCTAAACCTTTTACTCTCATGAAAGGTCTATAAGAGACTATCCGTCACATACGTTGGATCACGAGAGTGTGTATATGACATGCGCGTGTAAAGTAAAGTTGTTTCAAGATACATTTCACTTGAATTTGTAATTACTTTAGTCAGAAGTCATCGGTGAACTATTTGACTCGAGTTTTCACCATACTCGTAAAAATATGTACTAAAGGAAAATAGAAATGTGGTACTAAACATGTTGTAATGAATTGATCTCATTAGTGCTAATCATGTTGGATTATGTTGGTTGTTAGATAAATTCAAGAGATTTGAGGTAATTAGAAACTGGGTTTTCTTTGCCAGCTACACTAGAGAGACATAGACGTGTTAAAAGACATGAGCGCCACATCATTGTGGAGTGCTATTCACAACTATTTTCTTACAGCTCACATAATATTCGCGAAAGCTCAACTTTTATCACCTGAAAGTTGAAACGAAGAGATGTTAGTCTACGTTAGTTTTCTCAGATTCGTAGGACTGGAAATAAGGCAGCTCACTCAGATTCGTAGGACTGGAAATAAGGCAGCTCACGAGCTAGCGTGTATTATAAGACTGTTTGAGAAAAGTTGACATGACTCGAAAATCATCCTTCTCAAATCGGGTGTGTTCTAACTTCTGATTCTAGTTGATGAACATTGTAACAACGAGAATTGAACTCGAAACTTTAATTAAGATGGCAGAACTCTACTAGATGATTTTGAGATTCATTAACTCGTAAATTTCAGTACTCCCACAAAAGAAAATGCCAAAAATCTTCGGAAGTGTGCTAATGGTCGCTCTCTTGGTAGAAACCTCTGGTTTCAATGCCAATTGATAAAGCGCCCCGAAAAGCCTACTTTGGAAGTTAAGGACTTGAATAGAAAGAAGCTGAGAAGGAGCCCGAAGAGGGTTGAGCTCTATATTTCATCACACTTCACAAGTTTTCAGTAGGCTCAACAGCAGATATCAGTGTCTGGGGGTTTACTGTACTATTTGGCTGTTAGCTGCTGCTGTCAATGAACAGCCATAACATCATCACTTTAGACTGTCGGAAAAATGCAGCAAAATTGCTGCTTCTGTTCAACAATCAATCCCTGAACTCCTCGAGTCTATATTAGAAAACACGAACCATGTAATGTAAGGCATCTTTAGCAGGGTTAGTCGGGATCGTTCATCATCTGAAGCTGATGGTGCACGAGGGTCAAACAAATCTACATGACTGACTGTCTAGACGAATGACGTGCTAATCATTTTCATAACTGCATAAGTGAATATTCAAGATTACAAGCCAGATCAGGCAAGCAGGCAGGCCAGATTCGATTCTACATCTGAGAATCAATTATCGAGAATCAAACCTGATTTAAATAACTTTTAGAGACTTCAATTTGACTTGAATCTATTGCATCTAGCTATAATAGTATCTATACCATCTACCTCACACCAACATACATATTAAAATATTAGCAACTGTTCATCTAAGACATAATCAACAGCAAATTTCAGACATTCTTGCTCTTTTTATCCATTATAACTAAGGTGAACAACAAAGCAACCTGCTGGTGCTCCATTTCTAAAAGCAACATACTACTACATCCTCTATTTCCAAAGACACGGTCACGAAAAATTATATTCCATAAATCACCATTCTTGATCTTCAATTCATTCACTACTGTCAACAATAATGCTACATACTGCATTCTCCGTTTCTAAAGACACTCTGGAGACAAATTTACAGGTCCAAAAACTCATCATTCTCAATCTTATTTATTCACTACTGTGAACAACAATACCACAGACTGCATTCTCTGTTTCTTAAAAAGACGCAGTCGGTACACAAAAGTATAGGTCCAAATGTTGTAACCAATAGATCTTTCCCTGGACTCATATTGATTAGAATTGAACTCAGAAACTTTATGCAAATTACGATGGCAAAATTCTAACTGTACATACTCCATTATGCTGACTGATCAGTGATCTATAAATTACAAATTCCAGTACTCTGACTACCAGAATACTAAATATCTTCGGAGGTGTGCTATCAGTATCTTCCGAAGAGACTTAATTAGTCGATTGTTTATCTGAGGCATGATCAACCGCAACTTCTAGACATTCTTGATTTTCTAATTCATTATCACAAATGTGAACACTAATGCAACATACTGCGTTTCCATGTCTAACAAAGCAGTCTCTAAACAAAACTATAGGTCGAAAATACCATTGCTCTTGCTCTTCTTACTCATTATCACTAATATGAACAATAAAGCAACCTTACCTCCAAAAGAAAAAGAAAAAAAACAACAAAATAAAGCAACCTACTGCATCCTTCATTTCTAAAGACACAGTCTTTACACCAAATTATAGGTCCAAAATTCATCGTTCTTAATCTTGTTACTCATAAATCATACTAGATTACTAGTCACTATGGTAAACGATAGTGCCAAATACAACATCCTCCATTTCTAAAGAGACGGTCTTTGACTATTTGCACAAAATTCTAGGTCCGAAACTCAATCATTTTTTATCTTCTTTACTACTGTCAACAATAATGCCACATACTACATTCTCCATTTCTAAAGACGCAGCCTATACACAAATGTATAGGTCCAAAAACTCATCATTCTCCATCTTCTTACTTTCATTCACTAAAGTAAACAGCAATTCCACATATGCACAGGTCCAAAAACTCATCATCCTCAATCTTCTTATTCACTCACTAATGTAAACAATAATGCCACATACTGCATTCTCCGTTTCTAAAGACGCAGTGAGTACACAAAAGTATAGATCCAAAAGTTCATCATTCTATACTGTAATATTAAACAGCAAGTAACCAAACTACTATCTAAACTAAAACAACATTATAACAAGGGGACATAAGCTTAGAAGCTTACCCACCAAATGGCATTTCCACTCCCCAAAAATGCATTTTATTGTTACTGAATCCAATCATAAACCCTCCAAAAAACCCGAAATCATCACCAAATTCACTTCTGTGAGCCAGTCTCAAACAGCTTCATCTTCGAAAGCGGACTCCTCAAGTACCCTTCAACCTCATACTTCTTAGGCGAAAGCGCCTTATACTTGGCAAATTGCTCTTTAGCCTCGGCATTGCGATCAAGCAAGCTATAAATCATCCCTATACAGAAATAAGGCCGAAAATCATTAGGATCCTCCTTAGCCAACTCATCATAACTACTCAAAGCTTCTTCAACACTCTTTTGCAAAAACTGAATTTGTGCAATGATCAACTTCACATCCCTAGCTTCCTTAGGCTTACCCTCATCAACAGCAATGCTCAATGCCGTCTCTAACCTAGAAAACACGGCCTCGCCTTCGCCACACCGGTCCATTAGCAACGCATTCTCAAACAATGCCTCAAAAGACAGAGGATTTACAGCCAAAATATCCTCAAAAACATCTCTAGCTTCTCGAGTTTTCCCCATTTCATTCAACAACCTCGCTAACAGAAACTTCCACTCCAATTCACCAGGTTGAGCATCTACCAACTTCCCTAGTATCTTCAACCCTTCTTCATCTTCACCATTTTCAAGCTTTTGGTGTAACAAAGCCCTCAAATTAGCCACGAAATCGGTATCCGTGTCCATTAATTTAGACAATGGTGATTTCTCCAGTAACCCATCAGATTTTTCGATATTTTCATCAAAGTTTGCGTCTTTATCAAGTGATTCTTCCACAATTGGGGGCAAAGTTTCTGCCTTTGCTGGGACTTCACCTAATTTGGCAGCCATTAATGTGGCTGCAACTGCTAAAACAGCAGTTCCAGCTGCATTTTTGAGGGTTTTGGCAAATGGATGTTCATTGTTGGGGTTAATTGAGTGATTAGGGTGGTGATTAGAGGAGAAATTAGCAGAAATTGAGATTTTGGAAGTGGGTTTTTGGAGGGTTTTTGTGGAGAGAGAAAGTGGGTTTGAGGGGAGAAGAGAGTTGGAGTTGGGTTTGTGGAAGGGAAGGAAAGTGGTGGATGTGGCTAAGGCTGACTCCATTTTTAGAGGAGAGCGTGAGAAAGAAGCTGGGTATTGGAGAGATATGGAAGTGTTAGCAAGATTTGCAGGTAGGTTTTTGGGGAAGAAGGGGTAAAAAGAGAGGGGTTTAGGTGAGATTAGTTAAGGGGTTAGGTGAGCACTGTGCAGTTAGACTTGTGTAGTTGTGTGGGATTAATACATTGTTCAGGTTAGATGTAAGTCATGTAACTAAGGTTGGAAAAATTAAGCAGATAAAATATGCTCGGAAAATTCAGAATTACTTTTTTGACGGGATAAGTTGAACAAAAGTAAGGCAAAGGCAAAGAAATTCCGCCTCGTGCTGTTGTGCATGTATGAGTTCAATTCTCGACTTTGTGAGCTTGACCTATGTGTATGTCACAGGACAATACATTCGACTGTCACGCTGGAGTAACATTTTGAACACAGGAAATAGCAAGTTTTGTGATGCCAATTAGACTCCAGCGTCTTCAAAAATTAGTCCCAGGAAACATAGATATGCAGCAAAGAGGTTTTCATATGATCATATCAGTCAAAAGATCACCTATTTATATTTACAAAAAGAGATGACCATTCTTCCCATTGTTTTATAGCTTCCCCCATCATAGTCTGTGTACCTGCACGGATTGCGCAATTAGTAACAATCCCTTAATTAAAGTATCTACTTTCCTTTGTTGTTGTTTTTCTTCTTCTTCTTCTTCTTCTGAGGATTTCCAAGTGATGGCAGAGACGTATCGTCCTTCACTGCGTCTTCCCAGGTGCCTTCTTGATCAGCATCGGCATCAACTTCACCCCCATGCTTCTTCACGGAAGTTGTAGTATCCTTAAGGTGAATCAGTGGACATAAGAAGAACTCGAATACATTCTAACCTGATAGCAGTTTTTATGCGCCGTCTCTGATCAGCAGCATGCTATCCTTTAGAGGCTGCCCACTGAAAAGAACATCACAGACCAGAATAAAGCGTGAGAAATGGACAACTGATCAGAACACTAGGAAGATAAGACACATGTTGCTGTTAATTCTTTGATGTAAACTAAAGCTTTGAGTTATGATAACTGATCAAGACCTCAATTTTTCGCACAAGTTGTATTAAACAAATCTCTTTACCAAGTGATCTACAAAAACCAATGTTTTCCTAGCACATACTATACTTAAGTAGATCAATATCAACTCGAGACTGGTTGTAACAGCCAAAATTAAGATCTGGTAAAAAGAGAGAGTATTCCTAATTCTAGGATCCAGGCATGTCAGGCAAACAGTATCAGCAGCATATAGATAAATTGGAAAATAGTGATAACTGACCTTGTGCTCAGAACTGTAGATAATAGACGCAACTCAAGAAGCATGCTATCAGATTTTGCCAACATGACGTTGTGGTCATCAGGACATGAATCATTTTCTGGCGCCATGGCTGTAGCGGTTCTCATCAGATCATATAATTTGTCAACCTGCAACTATAACAACCCAGTAATCAGAGATGGTCAGAATGAAAAACAAAACATTTTTGCGTTTAGTGTACCATGTACTCAGAAAATACCTTCAGGCTTGCAGCATGTGACACAAAACTTTCACAAACTTCCACAGTTTCATGCGTGTTCACCAGAAAGGAGTGAACTATATCAGCCAAAAAAACTATAAAAGAGTTTTATCACCGCCAGTTGACATTGCGACGAGATCACCCTTCCATCCAAGATGGTTGAACCACTCAACAAGAGACGATCTAGTGATGAACAACCGACCCTGGATCTCTAGAAGGGAAACCATCAAACGGTCAACTAGATATAGAAAACAAAACTGGGATATGTAATCTCTTGCTCTCCAATTGGCATCATAAGTATCACGTAGTGATCCAAGAAGCTTGCTAGCAAGGGAAAACTTTGAAGTACCAGTGACATGGTTACTGGTGGGCCATTAATAATTCTGATAGTTCACATTCCAAAGTTCAGAATTACACTTGCGTGATCCAAGCAGCCCCATGGCCACCCGTCCGAGCTGCCCATATGTCAGTTCTTCTTTCTTTTCGATATTCATCAACACCATGCCTTCGAGAATCTTACATGAAACATATAATGCCTTTGCTCACAACTTTAATTTTCTCCAGTCTAGAGGAAATATGGAGTCAAAGTATTCTACCATGTAGGAGTCATAGTAAGTCTGCAGTAACTTCATAAACCAGCAAAGGAATCCTGACCTTGCAAAACTCAGACAACATACATACCCTCTTTAGCCCTCTTCTCAATTCCATCAAAAGCTGCTAAAACTTTCATGCCGGTAGAGATTAACTCTGAAGAACAGTAGTTTCGAGCAGCAATTAATAACTGAAGAGCATCAATAGTAACCAACGTTCCAAACTTATGGAAGAAACCTTTGTCCACCTCTTTCAGCCATTCAGCATCAGGGTGGGTGCAAAGACACACCTTTTTCTCTTGCAATATCTGCAGCCCTTGATGAGTAATTTCCTAATTCTTCTTCCAAACTAATTAGTTCATCTAAACACCCACATTTGTTCAAAATGGCACGCCTGGAGTCCTCTGATGTCAAGGCTTTGACAAATTTCATCATTGCTTTCTTATCATCATGCTGATGATGAGACATATATAGCACAATTCTCTAAAAACACTTGTTCAACCACATCCAAATCCTTAGCAGTATTTTGGTGTTTCCAGTATTGAATGTACTTCAGTCCCATATCAAACAAGTTCCCTTTCGTGCACGATGACAAGCATTCAGAAAACTTGGCATAAACAGTTGCTGCAAGCTCATAACACTCGGCCAGCGTAAAACATTCACCGGCCTTTTCAAATAAAAGAAATACATGTCATGATCAGGCCAAGTCATGGGGAAAATAAAATCTAGTATAAACATTATTAGAGTTTTTTTTTTTTTTTTTCAAATAAAAGAAATACATGTCTTTGGTACTCTCCCATACATTACCCGAAGTTGAAGTCCATTCGATAGCATGGCCATGAAAACCCATTGAACATCTAGCAAAGTAATTAAAAATGATAATTTTTTTTTTGAAATAATAAATAAATGATGGCATAATTATTTTCTAAAAGTTCAACCACATCTGATGTACCTCAGCATTATAGCCTATAGGCCAGGTTAGGGGGATTGTCAAATTCATATGACATGTCAATTGAGTAGTATTTCTAGAACAAAAGAGAAAACATAAAAACTCAGTCTGAAAGTGTCAAGTAGTATGCACACATGTCAATAGTACAACTACGTGATGATGAACAAGTAACATGTGTTTTTAATTTGATGTACGCCTGAAGAGCCGATTCCATCATCCGATTGTCACAAACACTTCCTAACTGTAGTCCAAAAATAGGATGCCAAGCTACCCATGCCGATGCTCCCAAATAATCGAAAACGTTGTATACAGATCATTAATGAGAGTGGGTATAAAACCAAGAGAGAAGAGTAGGTATTAAAGAGCATCTATCTCAGCTCCAATGGAAAAAAAAAAAAAACACAAAAACAAAGTAAATTAAAAAAGTCGTATAAGCCGCATAACACATTGTTACTCCATCAAAACTCCGAGTTGGCGACGAAGGTGTGGATCATAAATCCCTTTGATCATCACTTGATCAAAACCTACATATATAATACATACCAATCTCAAATGTCAACGTATAGCGTGCTAAAGCATTAAGATTATCTTGATAAAAAAAAAAAAAAGGAAGTCGTATATATGTTTTATGCTCCTTTCTCCTTAGCGGGGATTTCCTTGTCATTTCGCCAATGTAGCTTCCTTCACAATTGCTTATCTATGTTAGTGTCACTCATAAAAACAAAAGATTTGCATTTACATAATGCTTATATCAAATAAATCAACACATAATCAAACAACTTCTGATAAAAAATAAAATAAATAAAATAAAATAAAATAAAATAAAAACTTTGAATACTTTTGAGATTTATTATCTAAATTACCAAGAGGGCTAGATGAAGTGATGGGTGTTGTGACCCAAATGAAGCTTTGCTCAATCTAGAGGCTGGTCTCTTCTACCGCATTACTTCGAAACTGAAAAGAAAAAAAAAACACAAATAGAATTAGAAAACATCAGAGTTATTATGAAGAAACAAACGATTTGTGTATATGCTAGGGCCGAAAACTTTTATTATTTGCTCACAGTTGTAGTCATTGGAGAAATGAGATATCTGCATGCAATAATATGAGACAAAATGACATTAAAATTCATGGAGGAATGAGATATCTGCATGCAATAATATGAGACAAAATGACATTAAAATTCATCAAATAAACAGATTTATGATACTTTTCGCGCAAAAAAAAAAAAAAAAAAAAAAAAAAAAAAAAAAAAAAAAAAAAACAACAACTAGCAAGTTTTGTTAAAAACCCAACGGCAAAC
>JBBYHQ010000008.1:18839492-18855849 GCA_038382645.1 Spergularia azorica
CAAGTAGACGCAGTTCACAGTATAGTGTCCTTTCATCATCGGGCATTTGGGTAGGGACAAATGCAGGTGTCTACAATTGTCAATTTTAATCGTTCCAAAATTTGCGATTTTATAATATTGATTTATCCAGTGTATTGAGGTTCAAATGTTCCGATATGCGACTTATAATAGTCGTAGTCGTCTATTAGAGATACATATATGTGGAAAAAATAAAAAAAAATCTTTGAAAATTCCGTATAATACCATATTAAGCTAACGTGGGAAACGTCAGGTTTGGAGACAATATTTGACAGTATATTATTCTGTTATGCGTTTGAATACAGGCAATTAAATATTTTTTTCCTTTTCTAGCTAGATTTATCTCGTGTATGACAGTTTTTCTAATATTGTGATACAATTTCTAAATAAAATAATGGATGATGACGTCAGGTTTGACGAGGCATGAGGTGGTTGATGATGATGATGACGTCTTCACAATTTTTATGAACGTTAAGCAATCAAGTAATTAGCATATAAGAAATTGATAAGTCTAATTTAATTGATGAACATTGCATTTTAAATCAAAAATGAAATTTCAATGAACATTGAATTTTAAAATTAATGACCATCGATTTTGTGATGAACATGTAGTGTATGTTAAATTAATGAACATACAAAGTTCGTAGAAGTAGGAATACACACTATTAAACAATATAAGTTATAACTAAGATTAAATACAAATACATTGAATTAATTTTCATTGATCAAATAATACAGAGAAAACAACGACGTTCAATTAATCTGATTACAATGTTACAAATGGCTAGTATTAGACTAAAATCAAATAAAAAAGATATGAAAAAAATAAGGTATGTCCTTAAAGGGCCAGTTAGGTAGGCAGTGCATGAGGGAAGAACAATAATAAGGATGATACAATCTTTTGCTACTATGGAATTACTGTGTGTTGTTGTCCTTTTATATTGGTAGGGTGAAGTGTGAAATTGCTATAAACCATAAAATATTTTCCTAAAGAAGACCGTAATTGCGGAATGATATATATGATTGATTGCAAAGTATTTCGTCAGTTATATGTTTTCCTTAAATAACGGATGGTATAATTTTTAATACGGCATTTATTTGATTTATTTAGTGTATGTCATGTTCGAGTATATTATATTACCGAAATGGTAATCGTTTATTAGAGACTATCAAATATGAAGAACGAATTCTTTAAGGTTCTGTATAATATCGTACGATAATAATGTAGAAAAATTGTAATTTCATTAGGAATATATCTAATATAATTTTTCTACTAATAGTGTGAATACAGTCAACTAATTGTGTTTTCCTTTTTTAGGTAGACTTTTATGCGTGTGATTACAGACATTTCAATATCTTTCTATTTATAGCTAGATTTAATAGAATTATAAACCCCGTAGGTTTATTTATTTACGCAAATCATTGTTTATTCTATAGATTTTGCTGCCTAAATTGCGGAGTGTTGACGTCAACTATGATGTGTCGCTGATGTCACTACTGATGTGGACGACCTTAGAAGCTGTGAAATCTACCGCTATTTTATTAATAAATATATATGATATGATATGATATATTATATTATATTATAAAATATTATATTATATTATTATATTATGGGAGTGTTTGACTAAAAGTTGGTTATATAAGAGAGTGTTTGACAAATTTAACCTTTTATAAGGGAGCGTTTGACGAAATATTCTAATTTTGGATCACTATTTCATTTTAAGTGTTGTAACAGAGACAATATAACAAGTTTACAATTTATTACCCATTATATAATATTGCTTTCGCTGGGAATGATCCTTTCTTGGATCGCATTTCATGAATGTTTTCGCTTTATCATCCATGCAGAAGATCAATTCCTTGAGAAAAAAGAAACCACTATCATTTGTTACCTAATAGAGAAATCAAAGTATGCCAGCCGAAGGAAATACATATTAATCGAAATTAACAAATAAAATAAGCAAAGAGTTGACGGGACACTTACATACGTTCAATATAATTCCTGGCTTTTATATTTGAAATAGGGGATTACATCTGCCATGTTTATCCCATTCGTGTTTCCAAAATATAATGTCTTGCTACTTGGTCATGTATTGAACGCTGGACCAATCTATGATCCTAATCAGTTTCGCTAAACTCTTCAGTAGAAGGCGTAGGCCTAATTCGTGGAGGTATCATAATCCATGAATGGTGAATCTATCCGGCAACGGCCTTTTCTATTCACCATTTCCTTCTAAGGGTCTGGATTCCGATGACAACTTTGGGGTCTTGAAAACTTCGACGATGATATTTCGACGACATAGTC
This sequence comes from Spergularia azorica, assembly GCA_038382645.1. Taxonomy (NCBI): domain Eukaryota; kingdom Viridiplantae; phylum Streptophyta; class Magnoliopsida; order Caryophyllales; family Caryophyllaceae; genus Spergularia; species Spergularia azorica. Next base: position 18,841,819 of record JBBYHQ010000008.1, read on the forward strand.
CCAAGACCCAAACCCAAAGTACTACATGATCACAAATTTTCTCTTTAAATACTGTGAGGTTTCCTCGTATGTGTGACTATGTGAGTTATACGTACTACTTTAGTGTGGTCTTATAAATACTATATCAATTAGTTTTCTTAATTTTTATGCTCAAATGAATATATGAGTAGAAAAATGAAGAATATGAGTAGAAAAATGAAGAAAACTATTGATATAGTAAGTACTAGCATGAAAGCTTGTGCGTTGCACGTGTATCTTTATAATGATGTCTAATCATGATGATATAGTTGAACTGATGAATATCTAAACTTTTATATAAAATCTATTACTTTCATTTGATTTAACCTGTGTAGACAATTAATTTCATCATAAACCTCATTTTATTAAACTAAGAACTTATACTCTCTTACTGAATCCCAATGATTAGAGATGTGATTATGAGATTGTATATAGTGTGTAACTCTTGGAGATATCTTAAAATATTTTCCGTATAGTTTAGTGTCAAACATCAAATAATTACTATATTACGGAGTATATTTTATAGAGTGACCCAACATGTCTTATTTATGTGAAATTTATGTTTGATTGTAAAATTAGGGATCCGCTATGATTAATTAGGAGAATTTCACAAAAAATATGTACCTTAATTTTTACCCTTCGGCCATATAATTGAAAAATAAAAAACAAATATTATAATCTAAGATTAAATATCCGTCTTTAATTGTTCAATTTGAAACGAGCAACTGCTAATGTCATTTACAACAACTATATTTTTATACAAAAACACAACTTTAAATATGATTATCTAGGCTTTTTTTTTTAAAGATACTATTACTTCAAAACAGTCACATGATAACCTTGTGATTCTATATTTTCACATGATTTCCACATTTTCAGGTTCGTGTATAATATGTACCTTAATTTTTAGCATTTCAGACACATGATTGAAAATTTTGTTTACTATAATCTTAAATAAAATCTTTGTCTTTAATTGTACAACTTTAAATCAGCACGCTCTACAGTCATTACAACTAAATGTTTCTTTAAAAACACTACCTTCAATGCTATTGCTTAGCGTCTTAAAACAATAACTTGTTACTTTGGGAACATTCACATGGTATCTTTGCGGTTCTATTTTTCACATGGTTTGTTTTCATGTTTTTTTATATTTTTGAGGTATCATTTTGTGAACCATGTGTCAAATACTTATTTTCAAAGCACTAAATTCTAGTTTCCCATTGTTTTCCATTATTTAAATGTTTCATTGTTGCAATAATCGATACTAATTTCATAGTTTGACACTTAATGCTAACATTTTCTTAAAGAATTTAGCAAATGAGTATTATGTTCACAAAAATCAAAATTTGTAGGGTATCATGCACACAAACATGCGAATGCATATACCTTATAAAAAGAGGCAGATAAATAATAAATTTTATTTTCAACAAAATCATATTTTTCTTATAAAGTACTACTTGTTTTTTTTTTTTCTTTTCCAAACAAGGCACTACATTTAACTCTTTTTTAAAAACTAACACTGATGCATTTTGTTAGCTGCAGTTATTCCAGTATTCACTACCTTAACTACCTTTTCTTCTTTGTTTTGGTCACACATCCCATCTCTCAACATTTTCCTAAAAAACAAATTAGTACAAATACTCCCTTAGTTCGCCTATAAAATGCGTAGTGCCGGAACACAGTTTTTGATAAATATAGAATAAAGTATTAGTTTTAGTGTCCATTTGGTATAAAATTACAACATAGGGATATCCCCTGCTTGCATTTTCAGTAGACAAATGAATAAAGTGGAGTGTTTTGGTCTGTGCATGTACAAATAAGGAAAGATTCTAAGTAGAAAGTTTAAAGATGAACAACCAAAATAAAAAGTTGGAAGTTTATAGGCGAATAGAGGGAGTAATAGATAAATGTTGTTTAAAATTGACATATACTACCAAATGAGTATTAAGTTATACAACTAACCTAGGTCATAAGAAGAATTAAGACATGGTTTATATTTCATATACACCCGGGTGCTGGTACACTCATATTCATATTGTGATACGCCACTACAATGTGTTTTTTCTCCTCGTTTTATATATTTTTAGTACAATTTTTTGTATTATTGATACAATCATAGACTACTGCTTGTAAAGAATCATCTATTCGCCTATATATATATGTAATCCTAAACCCGCTCAATTCCTACGCGGACACTTGGACATCTATGATTGATTAATACAAAATATAATATAATAGGTCAAAATAATAATTACAACAGCTTCATTATAGAAAGTGTCATATAATGGGGCTGCATCTAGTCAGAAATAACCTTATGCCAGAAGGTCAGAAATAATTGAGCCACACATCTACCAAAAATCAATGGATAAGATAAAACCAATTTAACAAAAAAAAAACATAAAAACAAAATAAGAAAAGACCCACTCCCTTCCATTTTCTCACTCCTCCCCAAACCCCCCCTTCCCACCTCATCCCCGCCAGAGGCCTACCCCGACCACCACCAATATCGGCGACGACACTGCCACCATGATCGCGAGGCTACCCCGACCTCCCCTCCGCCGTTCCCACACGCCAACACCCCTTCCTTCTCCCCCATTTCCTCCTTTTTCCACTTCAAAAATTGGGGGAGAGGTGGCAACAAGGCCAGGAGGGGCGGTGAACGTCGGAGGATAGGTGGCGAACGTCAGGTAGGGGCGGCGGATCATCGGGGAGGGCGGAATTCGTGGTGGTTTGAGATGAGTTTGAGGAGAGAGAATTGGTGTATTGAGGGCGGTGGTGTGGTCGACGAGGGGAGGGAGCACCACCGCTGGTCTGGCGGGATGACGGCGAGCGTGGTGGTTGTGGCTGGCTGGATCGGGGTGGTGGTCGGTGCAGTTGGCCGGTGGTTGGACGGAGGTGTGAGGTGGTGGTGGTGCGTGGGTATGGGAGGAGAGAGAAAAAAAAATGTGGCTTTTTTTTTGTTTTGTTGTTTTGTTTGTTGTTTTTTCGGCAAATTCTCATGGTACCCCCGAACTATGTCAAAATGCTCGTGGTGCCCCTATGTCTGAAACTTGTACCTCGCGGTGCCCCCGAACCAGCACATGGTGCCCCTCCCACCCTTCTCGGTTAACTCCGTCAGTCCCCCAACCGTTAACTGCTGACGTGGCAGTGATTAACGGTTGGCGGGAAGATTAACTTAATATTTAATAAAAAAAATTAAAAAAAAAAAAAATTTCTCAGAAGCTCGAAATAATTTCACAAAAAAATTCAAATTTACAAAACTTAGTGCACATGGTACCCCTTAACTTTACCCCTCAATGCCCATGGTGCCCCTCTTATTCTTTTGTAACGGCTAGTTTGAAAAATATCAGTTGTAAACTGCACTATTATGTGTATTTAAAGAACATTCTACCCCCAGTGAGTGTTTTACAAGCTCATTGGGGGTAGAATGTTGTTTAAATACACATAATAGTGCAGTTTACAACGGTTATTTTTCAAACTAGCCGTTAAAAAAGAATAAGAGGGGCGCCATGGGCACTGAGGGGTAAAGTTAAGGGGCACCATGTGCATTGGGGGGTAAAGTTCAGGGGCACCATAGGCACTAAGTTTTGTAAATTTGAATTTTTTTGTGAAATTATTTCGAGCTTCTGAGAAATTTTTTTTTTATTTTTTTAAATTTTTTTTTTATTTTTTTATTATTAAATATTAAGTTAATCTTCCCGCCAACCGTTAATCACTGCAACGTCAGCAGTTAACGGTTGGGGGACTGATGGAGTTAACGGAGAAGGGTGGGAGGGGCACCATGTGCCGGTTGGGGCAAAGTTCGGGGGCACCGCGAGGTATAAGTTTCAAACATAGGGGCACCACGAGCATTTTGACATAGTTCGGGGGCACCATGGGAATTTGTCGTTTTTTTTTTATTATAGTTTTGAATTTTAGTGTGTGGAGTTATTAGAGTTACGTGTTTTAGTGTGTGGACTTGTTATAGTTACGAGTTTTAGTTAATGAAGTTATTATAATTACGTGTTATAGTTAGTAAAGTTATATTAAAATACGTCTTTTAGTTGTTGAAGTTATTGGAGTTACGTATTTTAGTGTGTGGAGTTATTAGAGTTACGTGTTTTTGTGTGTGGAGTTATTATAGTTACGTGTTTTAGTTAGTGGAGTTATTATAATTATGTGTTTTGGCCAAATACTTTTTCATTAAATCTATGGTGAAACCGTCGTCTCGAAAAGAGAGATCTTTTTATACTGGGAGTACAATAATTGAAAGTGTTACCTTTCTCGCGTAAAAGATCAAATTGAAAGTTAGGCACAATTTTTCGTATACCAAAACCTTACAATTTGTTAGTTAGCTAATTATGTACATATGTCCTTGGTCCAAACAAAAAAAAAGGAGTATTTATGCACTTCCATGAAATGAGTATCTAACTAATCGACGTTTGTTTTTGTACCACCAAACACCTTTGTTTGTTTCACTACATAGAGACATTATAGATTTAATCTAAAAAAAGATTTAATGGATTTTATTTTTGGTTATTGAACTACCCAAATTACTCAAACCTTAATACCCAAGTGGAATTTAGTCAAACCTTGGGTACCCAAAATGAAAATTTTACTTGGATTTTAATATTATATGTGAAAAAAATTGCTCAACCCTTAGTACCCAGAGTGGAATTTGGTCAAATCTTGGGTACCCAAAATGAAAATTTTCCTTAATATTAATATTACATGTGAATAAAAAAGCACAAGCATGTATTTTTGCCTTGTGTTAAAACCCTTTTTTAACAAAGCTCATATTGACCCAATTCATATTTGACAAGAAAACTGTGTTTCTTCTGAATTCATAACGGACTTTACTCCAAGGTTCTCAATAGACATGCAATACAACTCTACAGACACAGTGAGAAGAGTAAGGTCGGGTTAATGCCGGATAATGGTCAAAATTGGACGAAAATGAGAAAAGGTGCAGCTTTGCAAAGAAATAGACTTAAAAGGTGCTGTTTCGCAAAATTAAACATAAAAAGTGCGGTCTCGCAAAAATCTGGTTTTATAAGGTGCGGTCTCGCAAATTTATGTTACTTCTGCCCTTCCCAGCCTCAGGAGAAAACTGTCATTTCAGGTACAACTCTATTTTGGCTATTTTGGCCCTACCTCTGCACGTGCTACCCCGCTTAGGGATATCTCGATTTTTTTGGGATGGTTGTCTACAACCAAGGTCTCTAAGAACAAACAAAATTAGATTTAAATGAGAGTAATCTCGTGGAATATTCACGGAGCAAAAAGGCAACAAGCTACCTCAGAAATTCTCTTTCTAAGACAAAAATTTAGACCAGACATATTCTTTATTCTCGAGATAATGACAACACCTACCAATACTAACCAACTACGACAAATATTAGGGTTTGACGGTATGGAAATCATTCCTCCGGTCGGGAGATCTGGAGGCATCTGGGCATGTTGGTCTAACAATAATATTAAAATTCACTCAATTTTCTCATCGACTAGAACTATAGAACTTATTGTTGAGGATCTTCAAAACGGCCAGCTACTGTCAATTACAGGTGTTTATGCAGCAACACAAGAAAAAGACAAAGATTTATTCTGGTGTAATTTAACTGCGGAATTTGAAACCAAAGCTATCCCATGGCTCATCATAGGTGATTTCAACGAGTTACTATCACCTAATGACAAACATGGCGGAATTATCCCCTCTACTAATCGTTTTGTTCGATGCCAAAAATTCATACTATTAACAAACGGTATCGATGTTACGTGCAATGGTCCGGCCCTCTCATGGAAACGCAATTATCCAGCCTATACTGTGTATGAAAGACTAGATAGAGCAATAATCCACCCGACCTGGGACCGTCTCTACCCAAACAGTTTTGTTCTTTATGAACAATTTGCCATCTCTGACCATGCACCGGTTATATTAAACACTTCACCAGATCATTTTCAAGGGGCTCCTCCCTTTCGTTTTCAAAATGCCTGGGCTGATGACCCTGATGCAACCCTTGTAGTATCAAAACATTGGTCTCTCCCAATTCGTGGAACCCCCTTTTACAGAGTCTCTCAAAAGCTTAAACGAGTTAAATACGCGCTCAAGGAATGGCATAGTGCAAAATATGGAAACATGAAAAAACAATTAAATAACAATGCCAGTAGACTACTTATTGTACAAAGTTATCGCAAAAATTCTAGTGAACCGCCTTAGACCGGTGCTTGCGAAAATCATTAGCCCCCTCCAGGGGGCATTTATGTCGGAAAGGGTAATCCAAGATAATATCCTGTTGGTCCAAGAAATTCTTTAACAATTTTAATAATCCAAAGGATAAAACAGGATGGTTTGCTCTTAAGCTTGACATGGAAAAAGCATACGACATAATTGAATGGGACTATCTTTGGAAATGCCTACAAGAACTAGGCTTTGATGAGACTTGGATTATGTGGATCAAGGGTTGTGTAACTACGGTCTCGTACTTGCTTATAGTGAACAACAGTACTAGTGAGGTTTTCACCCCCTCGAGAGGTCTACGACAAGGACAAGGCGACCCACTATCGCCTTATCTTTTCATTATTTGTATGGAAGTTTTTTGTAGACTCATGTCTATCCAAGTTGATCAAGTTAACACTGGGATAGGAGTTAAATTATCTCCAAAGTCGCCAAAAATTCCGTGCTTACTCTTTGCTGACGATAGTCTCGTTTTTTGCAGAGCGACACCATCTGCTTGCCAAAATCTGAAAAATATTATTACACATTTCAGCGAAGCCTCTGGTCAGTTAATTAATTTTCATAAGTCATCTATCATCTTCTCGAAACAGGTTCCCAACCCAAGACGCCTCTCTCTCGCAGCCTTTTTTAACATGAATTCAAAAAATGTCTTAGGACGGTACCTGGGAATTATGTTCAACGGCACACATCCTAAAAGGGACGATTTCCATCATATTGTTAGTAAAACTGATCAAAAGCTTAATGCATGGTCTTCCTCCTTCCTCTCTAAAGCGGGAAGATGTGTACTCATCCAAAGTAACTTGGAAGCTTTACCCTCTTATGCCATGTCGACAGCTGCATTACCCCGAAAAACCCTGAACCATTTAGACAGACTCAACCGGCAATTTTTCTGGCAAACTGATAAGTCTAAACAAGGTATCCCGATGATTGCGTGGGATAAAGTGTGCAAGCCAAAAAAATATGGAGGTCTTGGGCTTAGGAGAATGCAACCTGTTAATAATGCCTTGCTTGGCAAGCTTGCATGGAAAATTCTTAAAGACCCCAATAACTTATGGGTGCAATTCATGAGAGAAAAGTATCTCAAAAATACAAATTTTTGGGACTACAAGGCTAAAAATACGGATTCTTGGATATGGAGGCAAGTTCTCAAGCAAAAAGATCTTATACGGAAAGGTACTAGATGGAAAGTAGGAAATGGACATACTATTTGTTTTTGGACTGATAACTGGTGCTGCAAAAGTAGCCTGGTTGAAGTATTACAACTTGAACCTAATAATATTCAGAACATTAATTTTAAGGTGGAAGAATGTATTGTTGAAGCCCAATGGAACATTCCTCTACTAAAAACCTTGGTACCACCTTTCACCGTGGATATTATTAGAGCCATCCCTATACCGAGCACCCCAACACCTGACGAGTTTGTTTGGGGTCTGAATTCAAATGGTGATTACTCCGTCAAATCTGCTACCTGGTTAGAACACGGCATCACACCTGACTCGGAAAGTTGGGAATTCCACTGGATATGGCACCTCAATCTTCCGCCTAAATTGCTAATTTTTACATGGCAAACCCTCCACCAAAGACTACCCACCAGAGCCAATCTTCATTATAAGAGTCCAAACATTATGAATGTATGCCCAATGTGTAACAACCCTTCAGAAACAGAAGATCATATCTTTTTTCAATGTGTTAAGACCAAACAGATATGGAAACACCCTAAGGTGAAACAATGGCTAGGGATTTTAAATTTCTCCTCGATCCCCACTATGTTTCGTTATTTCAATAACAGGGACACGAATACATTATGCAAAATCATCTTTTTGCTATGGAGGGCCTGGAAGTGTAGAAATCTTGCAGCCTTCCAGAATAAAATGGAAGATCTTATATCCTGTTTTGTACGAGGGTTTCGGTACTACCAAGAATGGAAGACTAGTTCTTCCTTGTCCCCTCTCACCACCACCTCTACTCCTAATTCCATTTCCTCCGCTCAATCAAAAACCCTTCATATCCGTTGGATCCCTCCTCAGCCAGGTTTCGTCAAAATCAATTTCGAAGGGTTGGTCTCAAGCCAAAAAGCGGCGGCAGGCTTCATTATTAGAGATTCAGGTCGTAACTTCGTCGACGGCCAAGCGATTAACCTAGGAACTTGTTCGGTGCTCCTAGCTGAGGCTCACGCTATGCGAGCAGGTATAAGTCAAGCCAAGACCAATGGCTTCAAATATGTCATTATTGAAGGCGATAACCTTACGGTTATTGAAGCGCTTAAAGGAAACTACAAGACCCCATGGAGCATTGATAACATCATCAGAGATATCAAGACCCTTCTCAGTTCTTTTAATCACTGGGAAATCCACCATATCTATAGAGAGGGTAATAGAGCAGCCGATTGGTTGGCCAACTTAGGGCACTCTATCCTTAATCAGCAGGATGAGTGCCCCCCTTCTTGGTTATGTAATCCTGATTTGGTTTTTATCCTTAACTCTGATAAGGAAGGTGATACCCTGGCTACACCTAATCCTTACACTGTACCCCGCTTACCTTTCTCAATCAAAAAAAAAAAAAAGGACATACTCCGTAATAGATTTCAAATTTCAAATTTTGAATACCCTCCATGTTTGTATAATCATTTTTTGATTTCGTTACATCTCTATGATAATTTCCTTCAAAGTAAAGTGGCACGGAGTATCACGTATTGCATGATACATACCAAAAAGGGGCATTATTGTCTTTTTAGTTTATTTATTTATATTTTGTCATTTACCTAGTTTGTTATCTTATTTCCCAAGAAAGTCTACCTATATAATGGTGTGTAGTTGTAAGAGTCACTCAATCAATGAAAATCATATCAAACTTATTTTTGAGAATTCATTCTTGCATTTCCATTTCTATCTTGCCACTCATATATCTTAGGTGACATTTTAATTCTCACCACAGATTTATGTTACAATATGAGTCCATCAACCTCATTAGTTGAACAGCTCATCACTATCTTTACCGTTTATTTCGTTTTATCATTTTAGATCGTACCAATTGGTATCAGAGCCATTAATCTTCCCGACTTGTGGTTGATTTTTGGTTTCTTTTACCGTTAATTTCCAGGGGAAAAAAAAAGAAAAAAAAAATCTTCATCTTCATCCCGTAAACCCAGACTTCTTCCATCTTCAATCTTCATACTTCTAAACCCACAAATTTTCCCAAATTGATCAAAGCCCCAAATTATCTAATTCATACATCCATCATCCTCTACCCAGAAAACCGTATTCTTCATTACTTCATTCCCCAAATAAAAAACCGTACAATTGTTCGTTCTTTATCTTCAACCTGGGAATTTCATACACCCACAAATTCCCCGAATTCATTCACCATATTTCATCCTATCGACTCCCAGAAACCCAAATTAATATAATCAGAAGGGAGGAAGTAATGAGTACTATGGCGTCTTCGATTAAATCCGAGGGTATGGTGGGTCTTTTAGAAGAATTTGAGAAGATGAAAGAAGCGTGTGCGATGTTGTTTGATGCATTTGAGGCGAGGGGAATTAAGGCGCCCATAGATGTTTGCAAGCTGATTCCGAGAGGAAGTAGCCCGAGTCAAAATGACCTCCCTGTTAACCCTACCATCTCCTCTTGTCGAAAATGTGGTGGACGAGCTTCCAATTGCAGCATTTTCGAGTAGCATAGGAGCTGTACATGGCGCACACCAAGTGTTCGATGAAACGTCACAACCAAATGTGAGCCAGAGCAACGTTCCAATGACTGTGTTTGATGATTTTGATACTCCGAGGTACGAAAATGATGATGTTGAATATTCTGTGAATTGCTTAGAACCTAGATTTAACCTTGCTAATGGGGTTCGTGAAGTTATTGAGTCTCAAATTTGTTTAATAAGCCTTGCTTGTCCAATGCACACAATGTGCTCGATAAAATTACCCCTTGGAGCTGCTACTACTTATGTTGAAACAAAGAATGATGTGGAGGAGTGTGAAACATATGGGCATTATGGCAGAATTGACATGTCTCAAATTTCACTTATTAAGTCAACATGGCAGAATAGTTTCAAGCCCATGATTATGAGACACAATTTAGCGATTTTCAACAAACTTGTTAGCTGTGATAATGTTGGAATGGCTAGAGTCCATATCAAGTTATTTGATCCTGGAATATTGAAGAATTCACCCCTGACCCTTGGAGTAGTCTTCATGTGCTATGGTTTTGGAGTGTTTTTGCCCATAAGCACCATTTTCAAGGGTCTGTCAGGGAAAGGTAGTAGTGCATTATGTTGTTGCGTAGTCGTCCGTGATCATGGTACTACTATCAGCTCATTGTGTATTTTTGATATACATAGAAGCCGTCTGATTTCGTGTATGAATAGTTGCAATCAAGTGTTCATTGTGTGTTTCACCCTTGAGGACATGGGTGTTTTGAGGAGTAGGGAAATGGTAGAGAGGAAATTGGCAGAATTGAGGTCAAAATACATGGTAAAGCCTGGAAATACAGAATATTTGGATGTTCTTGCTAATAATATCTCTAAACTGATGATTGAGAATTTGAGAGTAGCAATTGTCCGAAACTTTCTTACAGAGGGTCTTGGAAATTATTCCCCTGTTCTTGTGGTGATGGTAATTTCTTTGGTCTTTGATTCCGGTGGAGAATTTTGTGTGCAAGGCGCGGAAAGAATGAAAGATGGTTCATGTGATACAAGCAGCTTGACTTCAACAGCATCCATGAAATATAATTTTGCTGGTTTAGTGTTATTTCAATTGGGAGGGTACTATGGGCAGCGATATAATGGTGTCTCGGGCAAAATTCGACACTCTAATTCAGGAGTCTGTTGTGGTATGAAGGCTAAGAGTTCAATAAGAGACTTGCTACGGGAGTGTACTCACAATGACTATCGAAGTTCAATGTTGTTTGAACCGGGCATCAATAACAGAAAGTCTCCTGAACATGCCTCTGTGTTTTGCTGTGCCATTGCTCTATTCATGGAAAGCTGCTGCGTTTTGGGCTCCATGGATCTGCCACAAATACAAGTGGAGCATTGTTGTTACACCATTCTTGTTTTTGATCCTGGTGGGTATCTCCCGGAATGTCACAGCTCGGAAAGCAAGCGGGTTGGTCTTGCAGCTATGGCCTTAGTGTCACCCTTGAGGACAAGGGTGATTTTGAGAGGACGGTATTGATACATACCAAAAAGGGGCATTATTGTCTTTTTAGTTTATTTATTTATATTTTGTCCTTTACCTAGTTTGTTAGCTTATTTCCCAATAAAATCTACCTATATAATGGGTGTGTAGTTGTAAGTGTCACTCAATCAATGAAAATCATATCAAACTCATTTTTGAGAATTCATTCTTGCATTTCCATTTCTATCTTGCCACTCATGAATCTTAGGTGACATTCTAATTCTCACCACAGATTTATGTTACAATATGAGTCCAATCAACCTCGTTAGTTGAACATCTCATCACTATCTTTACCGTTTATTTCGTTTTATCATTTTAGATCGTATCATTGCACTTATGATACGAAGTCTAACAATGAGCATGTGCAATCTCGAATCGTGCTAATCTCTCATTAAGAGTTATAACAGATCAGACACATATTTTTCTTGTAAACTAAGACAAAAGAAATTACTAAACAAATTTGCGAATATACACAAGTACACAACTAACCAACATAAATTAAAATGTGACACCTAACTGCTATGAAAATTAGAAAAGAGGTCTAGAATGCGAAAAAAATCAAAAAGGAATAAATGAGATCACATACTAACAAAACCAGTTATAATGAGAAAAATGAACCCTAAAGCCAATGTAAGCCTGTAAGGCGTAGGTCACTATTGGCGATTGCCGATTGAACTATACACATTACGGAGTAGACATGAGTGCAAAAATAAATAATTAAAAGAAAAAAACGAATATTACACGCAATTATTAAGTGTGCAGCAGTAATAGAACTCTTGGTTGTAAATTCGTAACTCTACTTTTCTTTGTCTATTGAACAATAGAAGCTACGTCTCTTACTTTGTTTAGCGGGATGATCGTAACTGTTTGATGCAAATGCCGAGTACTACGTATGGGCTTACGGAAATGGGGGAGAAGGAATAACGTTGGAAAATTGTGAACAAATGAATAAGGGGAATTCAAATATATATGCCAGATTATTGCCAGATAAAAAAATATTTTTCAAATATAATCTAAAAAATAAGGGTGATGATTTTGCCAAGGCAACATTACAGTTGCCAAGGCAAAGTTGTGTAACTCCCTTTTATACCCTCCAAATAAAATAATGAAATTTGCAGCTAAATTTATTTAATTAGAAACAAAATACTCAATCCTTATTTTTCCCTCTTCTCTCTTTCCCCTCTCCTACGCAACCAACACCGGCACTGCTCATCCCTGTCGGCTGCCACAACTCCACCCTTGCCTCCTCTAATTCCCTTGTCTGCACCAGTTAACAATCAGCGCAAACACCACTACTACACTCTTCCCTCAACTTCCACTCCTAAATTAATCTTTCATCGCACTTTCAAAGTACCTGATTTCGTCCCCCGAAATTCAGCGGCGACAATGTCATTGTCTCGCCGTCAACGGAGCTCGATCTCCACCTTTTTAGTCGGAACTCCGGCGATCCAATAAATTAGTTGCCGACGCTGTTGAGCCATTCCGCATTTTATAATCATGTTTTTTCTGTAATTTCTTTGTCGAATCAATGGCGGACATTGAAGGAAGTTTCTAGTTCAGTTAAATCGTCTTTGGAAAATCAGGCGGAGGAGCTTGAGAGGAAAAAAATAGAGGTGGCGGCATCGTGGAGGGTGGTGGATGTTACGGAGGAGATGGAGGATGAAAACGCGCGGGGGGGGGCAGAGGCGGGGAAAGGGTGGTCCTGGGCTGCTTAATATTTACTTCGTGTGATATGTAGAAGTGGTGTTTTTCCATAGTAATTCCCTAATTTATTATTCTAATTGGAGGGTAAAAAAGGGAGTTACACAAATTCGCCTTGGCAACGTAATTGTTGCCTTGACAAAATCAGCACCCAAAAATAAAGTAGTCGTGATTTAATTCTGTATTCTTTTTATTTACTTCCTAAATATAATGAGAAAATAATAAATGAGTTTACCTCCTAATTACAATTTAATCTTAAGGGAGATTGTTTCCTAAGATAAAGAACTATCAAAGTGTAATACGGGAGTGCATTTTCAGAGGGTGTATATATTGTAATTAAGTGAATTGCACATTTTTAGGCAAAATGGATAGAATATAGATGTACACGGAATTGAGTGATTTTAGTTGCTTAAATTGGAGTCTTATATTAGAGTCATGAATCTTGATTGATATTCTTGCCTGAATTACCATTCACGGTTTTGTATGATTATTCTTGCCGATTTTAAGGTTTATATACTTTGCCAATTTTTGTGGTACTGTTGAATAATCATTGTATATAAGGCAATAAAATATATTGGTACCATAATTACAATGTACTCGTATATTGCTGGAGTGTGTCTTTTGTATCGCAAATACTATCGTACCCAGGGGGTACCAAGAGGAAGGTACCCTCTGGGCCTCCTTCTGACAAAAGCCAGCTATTTTTTAAAAGCCCAATCCAATTAAGAAACAGACCCAATTAAAAACAACACAAATCAGAAATCTATACACACAAAATTAAAACTCAACCCATATTTTCTCCCCTTCCCCCTTTATTTTCTCTCTCCTCCCAAACCCACCCACCACCACCACCACGAACCACCTAACCACCGCCGGCCACCTTCACCGACCACCACCCCACACGACGCCGCCACCA